>CBVK0100746190.1:0-19725 GCA_900067695.1 Picea abies
GTATATCTGTGTCTCTATTGTATTATGTATCTTATGTGTTTTATTTTTTCATTTGTTTTATTTTATTGCTCCGCGATCCTGTTTTTCCAACAATAATAGTGTAAGATAAATTTACTATAAATGAATATTTTATTGATGAAATGGACTTAGATGTAGTACCCCTTGAAGTGTGTGGTGTAGTGTTTGGAATCATTTACATGTATATGAGGGATACAATCTTCAAGCAAAGATAAAAATAGTATTGCCTGGTCAAGGATGGGAAGTCTTACATCATAAACTCACACAAAAATGAATCCAATATTTCTCTAGGTAGTGTCAACCAAACCAAATAGTTAATCGGTTATAGTAAGAAGTATGTATTTCTTTTATTAAGAGAGAATCATTCGGTTAATGAATAGATAAGAGTAAAGGCATCCATGGAGGGATGTATTAGAGATAATAAACAAAATTTGGAGAAGTTAGCACAGAAATATAGAGGAGTGTTCTAGGAGCCTAAAGGGTTACCACCTAAGAGGGAAGAGGAGCACAAGAGATAGTTGTTTCCTAACTCCAATAACCAAATATTGGGATATATAGACAATCTATTTTAGAAACAACTAAAATGAAGAAATAGTTTCAAAAACTTCTAGAGTAAGGAGTAATTCGACCAAGCACCTCTCCTTGTGGGTTACCTATCATCATAGTACCCAAGAAGGATGGGACTTGGTGAATGTATATTGACTATAGAAATTTGAACAACATTACACTCAAGAATTGGTACCCTCTTACCTAGGATCGATGATTTGTTAGATCGGTTGCAGCAAGTCAAGTACTTCACCAAGTTGGATATCAAATTGCTATACCACCAAGTATGCATTAAATAAGAATATAGCTAAAAGACTACCTTCACGAAAAGGAAATTTCTATATGAATGGTTGGTCATTCATTTTGGTTTATGTATTACAACAGCTACATTTATATTGATGAATGGTGTATCACATCCCTATTTAGCTTCATTTGTAATAGTGTATTAGAGTGAAATCTTAATTTATAGCTCTACCTGGGAAGAGCGCATCTCACATATTAAGCAAGTGTTAGAGACTCTGAAAAGAAATCAACTATTGGCTAACCTTAAGAAATTTGATTTTTTGCAGCAGTCATTTGTATATTTTGAGTACATGATTGGTGGAGGGGAACTAAAGATAGATCGCATGAAGATGGGGGTCATCCTCAAGTGGTTATTTCCTACTAATGTTACTAAAGTTAGGATATTTTTTAGGGTAGCATGGTACCTATGGAAGTTCATAGTATCCTTTTCACTGGTAGTTGCACCACTCCATTCCATAATACACAATGGTAAGAGTTTCCAGTGGGAAAAGAATTAGTAGAAAGATTTTGATGATCATAAATGGAAGATCATCCAAGTGTTGGTTCTTACATACCTAAATTGCAAAATCCTTTTGAATTGGAGATGGATGCAAGTGGATATGATATCATACACTAACATCAATGGTGTCATAACTATTGGTATTAGCATGTAGGGAAACACCATCAATAGAGGTTGGTCATGAAGACCCTAAGAAATCCCCCAATAATATTAAAAGAAGACAGAGGTTGAATGAAAGGTTGGGCCATATATGGGAGAATGAAACTGTAGTAAGACATAGGAACATTTCCATGTGGAGGCCAAGGTGGATATCAAGCCAATTGCCGGAGAATTTGATGCCATCAAACTAAACCAATGGCTATAATAGATTTAGGTATACTTCATTGTGCATGATGTAACTGGAAAACAAAATATGACATTCACTTGGTTGAATCCTGAAGGCCATGCATTGGCATGGTGGGAGAATGATGCATTAGGTAGAGAATTGGAATATGAGACATTGTTGATTTATTGCGAGGTATTCAAGGACATGATCAAAGCCTAGTTATACCCAATTGGATATGGGCAGCACCAACAAATTGTACATCATTGTTTCATGTAGAGGAAAGGACAATCAGTGTAGGATTTCACCACAGAGTTTAGGAAGGGAGGAATTTAGATGAGAGTCTCTCTTAGAAGTCCGGAAATGATAATCAAGTATTTGGGGGCATTGCTACCTCAAATTCAGTGAAAATGTATGTTATTTATACCAATAATTATTGATGAGGCTAGTTTTCAAGCATAGTTCCTCCAAGGATACAAGCGGAAGAAACAAGTAAGAACACACAAGAAAGTAGAACCACGTCAGAATCAAAAAAACAAGAAAAAAAAAGAATAAGTGGAATGAGAAAAATATTGTAGAAACAACACGGGAAGCAACCTATTCCTCCAAGCAATGAAAAATTTGTGATCAAAAGAGACACACTAAGGATTATTGTTGGAAATTGCACCCTGAAAAGCACCTCAAAATTTTCCAAAAGAAGATTAATAGAGCGATATTAACTGTGGATGTTGAGGAAAGGGTGGATAGCACCTCAAACCAGGAAGGGAAGATTAGTTGTACCAATATTCAAAAGGAGGTGGCATTAGTTGGTTACAGCCATGGGGAAGAGAAGGAGATGATTGAACTTGTACCATCTTCAAAAGGTGGTGGTATTACTTATTTGTATCCATGGGGAGGAGAAGGGGATCACTAAACATTTCTGCATTAAAATACACATGAAACAAAGCAAGGTGGATTGCATATTTGATATCAGTTCATAGTCCAACCTGATCTCCTTGAAATTGGTTGAGAATCTTTGGATAGAGACACAAGATCATTCACAACCGTGCCCTCTAGGCTAGGTAAGTAAATATGTGGAATTGAAAGTGAAAGAAATGCAAATTCAAGTTTTCCACCAACCAAAATTGTGTTGATGAAGTGGTTGTAAATGTGGTTCCTTTGGATGTATGTGGAGTCATATTGGGAAGCCCATAATTTTACGTGAGATATATCATCTTCAGGAGGAGATATAAACAGTATAGGCTAGTCAAGGATGGAAAAAAATATGTCGTAAATGCACAAAAGGACACATACAAACTCTCTCTGATCACTGCTCACCAGGTTAGAAGAATCACGGGTAGTATGAAGAAGTTTGGCCTCTTGTTTTTTAGAGAAGGAAAGCATCAAGGAGAAGACAGCAAGTTGTAGATGAAATAATCCCTAAAAGTATGTAATGGAAAGTAGCACCAGCAACTACAACAACTGATAGAAGCATATAAGGAATTATTTCAAAAGCCTCGGGGACTGCTACCCAAACGATAGGTTAAACACGAGATTCAGTTTTTGTCGGAGCTTCCACTCCTATCTTTGGGTTGTATAGGTAGACCATCATTGAAGCAAATGAAGTGAAGAAACAACTGCAATAGTTGTTGGAGTAGGGAGTCATAAGACACAATATGTCACCATGTGGCCCACCCATCATTTTGGTGCCAAAGAAAGAACAAAGTTGGAGAATGTGCATTGAATATCCTGCCATGAATAAAATCACCATCAAGAATAGATATCCTTTTCTAGGTATTCATGACTTATTGGATCCATTGCAACAAGCCAAATTATTCACTAAGAAGGACCTCAAATCAAGCTACCTTCAAGTGAGGATCAAAACAGAAAATGTGTGGAAGACAAAATTCAAAACAAGATGGCATTTTTACGAGTGGTTAGTAATTCCTTTTGGTTTATGCAATGCTCCTACAACTTTTATGAGACTGATGAATGATGTGATATGCCCATTCATTGAATAATTTTTAATAATATATCTAGATGACATATTAATCTTCAGGAATATGTGGCAAGAGCACTTCTCACATGTGACGCAAGTACTAGAGACCTTAAGAAAGAATCAATCGATTGCCAATTTGCAGAAATGTAAGTTTGGGAAGATTTCCTTGATTTATATTAAACACATGATTTGTGGAGGAGAGTTGAAAGTGGATGCAAAGAAGATTTCATTTATCACTCAATGGCTTGTTCCCACCTACATGACAGAGGTCAAGAGTTTCAAGGGAGCAGCCCAGTATTTGAGGAAGTTCATTATAAACTTCTCCATAGTAGCAGCGACATTGAACACCTTGATTGTGCCCAAAGGAAAGAGCTTTCATTGGGGAAATCAACAACAAAGAGCCTTTGAAGACCTGAAGAAGCAAATTAGCAATGCTTTGGTCATATCCATGCCAAATTTGCAGCAACCTTTTGAGCTAGAGACCGATGCTAATGAGTATGCATTAAAAACAGTACTCATGCAAGGAAAAAGGCATGTGCGCTACCATTCAGAGTTGTTTCATGGAGAAATACTTAACTACCCCACATATGATAAGGAGATATTTGTGATTGTATAGGCAATGAAGAAGTGGAAGCACTATTTCCTAATTAAAGAGGTCATCTTACACTTGGTTCATTAACCTATTCTCGTAAATGGTGGGATGTTCTCTTTTTCTAATAATTATTTTGGAGCATATAAAAGGTATATTTCCTTTTCTAGTTATGAAATACTATCTATTCGTTAACATCCAACTATATAGGCCTCTTCTAAATTTTAATAGTGAAGATGTTCTCTCGTCTTTTAAGGTTTTTTTCATCTTAATGGCATATTATCCTTCTTCCCTTTTGGGTTATTCAACATTAATTATATGTAAATTATTTGTTGTTATCTCACCATGTTAGTGAAAATTTCCTTTCATATTAATTATATGTAAATTATTTGTTGTTATCTCACCATGTTAGTGAAAATTTCCTTCCATATTGTGGAAATTTCAATGTGATGTAAAAGGTGAAGCGTTATATGATGAATATTTTAGTATAGTGAGGGTATAATACGATGAATATTTTAGTATAACGAAGGTTATAGTTGTGGTTGTAGTATAATTAAGGGTATAATTATGGTTATGTGACATAAAGAGATTTCTTCATTTTTCATCCATTCATCTTTTTCTTTAATTTTTCTTTTAATTTTTTTCTCTTAACTTCTGTTTTAATGTTCAAATGAAAATATAAAAATGTTATTATCTATTAAAAAAAATTTATAGTAGAAAATAATCGTTGGTGATGATAGTGGTCATTTGCATTTTCATTTTTTGGTATTGTGCCTAGAATTTAGAGGCGTGAGCATCCTCTGTTTGAGTTATCTTCATGGGACTTCCTCCTTTGTATCTTTTATAATCATTCACCTTTACTTATGAACTTGTTTGGAATCATTGTAGTTAGGTACAACACAATTTAATGATGCTACTAATAGTGTTCCCCCATACCTACCAATGCTAGTCAATGCATTTTTTTTTATATCCCTTACCCACACATTTTTCTATTCCAAATATAGTAAACTTGAACAAGGAAGAGGAAGAGTAGGGGAGGATAAGCACAATCCAATGTGAACTAAAGATGGATCCATAAATATGTCTTTGATCAAATAGTGGGAGGTTTTCAATGACATCAATGACTTCTCTCTCCAATACATATTGAAATGTCTTCTTCACCTAGAAGTGTTTTGACAAGGGTAAAATGCCCTTTGTCAACCACACGGTTTCACCCAGTGAAAGGGACCAATAATATATTTCTTTTTTTGGTATGGTGAGCCCTTTTAATTATGCCCCAACTACCATTGTTGTTTTTATGAATTTTATTTTATAAATGTAGAATGCAAATTCTCATTGCAATCCTAGAACTATTCTAATATAGGTTGTCCTAGTTAGAAACTAAATAGAATAAATGGATATGAAACCAATAGAATAAGTGAAAGTAACAAATGGGAATATATTCACTTCTCTATCAACTATAGAAACTTCTAAGTCACCGATACAAACCAAGGTGATCCTACAATTAAAATTGAAAGTTACAATTTCATATATATTCATGTTGGCACCATTTAAGAACTAAAGTAAGAATATACAGAATCCAACAAAGAAAAATCTACATTATGGAATATCCAATCTTACAATAATTTTTGAATATTAAGAGCAGTGAAAAATAGTCACATCCATCGTCACCAAAATTCCTTCAGAAAGGTAAGGCCATTAATAATGAAATCAAATTGAAATGATATGCTACATGCCCATTCTCTTTCACAACCATTGTACATTAACAAAATGGGGGACCATGGGGAAGTTGAAGTGACTCAAGTAGGTGGCTCTTGACATTCACCTTTTAACCCCTGTAATTTTTCCCCCTTTCATCAATTTTATCATTTACATAAACTTTCCAAATTCCATGCAGCATTTAGATATCATAAGTGCATGGGTAAATCTATCATTCGAGTAACACCTCACATAAGGCCATGGCATATACAACTTTATCCAAAATTTTCTTTAATATGGTCAGAGGAATTTATTAGACTTATTTCCTTGGAAGGGGTAGTGGTATATGATTTCATCCTAGAGTTGCTTACATTAGGAATTTTCTCAATTGCATGCCTTTCCATCCTCTAACTTTCTTCCAAGCTTGTTGTGACTTCATCTCGTGGTAGGAAAGTATTTCCTTCCCAAAAAGAGGGAAAATTGCATTTATGTGTTATTTTCTCAGTGACTTGCCACAATTTCTCACACTCGTTGAAAGTGTCATGAAATTTATTTCCCAACTTCAAGCATGAAAATTTCCAACCTTGAAGAGTTAATTCATTGTGTAGGATACCCCATCACTCATTCTAGGAATTTCCAAAGGAGCATTTGCATAATCATGTTTCCACTTATTCATAAGAACAAACAGTGTTTGTGATCTCCCTTGACTTTATTTTTGATCATCTACTTTGTTAGTAAAAACAAGTAACTCCACACATTAGTCTTGAAGAACTCAAAGCTTCTTATAGATTGTCCTTTGTGCTATATTCAACTTATATCATATTTCCAAAGCACAATTCACAAATTCAACAGTTCTTCCCTTCTCTGCCTTCTAATATTCAACCTAGTTTTCCAATATTTCTACCCTTTTAGTGTATTCATGTAGATCCATTTTCATGTTAATAATGTTAAATTGATTGGCCTCAGTTGTTTCAACTCCAATAGAAGCCATCAATACAGGATTTGTTTCCTCTACATCTAGTACTATAGTTTCATTATTCTCTACCACATATTTATCCATGGTGAGTTCCTTCTCTTATGAGGTTTTTGAACCATTTTATTCATTTTACTTTTGAAGGTAAACAACTCTATTTAGGCTACCTCATGTGTGGTGATATCTTATTGCATGAACTATTGGAAACTAGGACCCATGGGGGTGATAAATTCATTTATCATCAACCTCACCATAGAGGACATTGAATTGAGGGGTGTATGTTTTATTTTTGGTGCACTACCACCATCCTCCCCTAAATTCCCCTCTTTATATTTCTTCCTTTTATCCTCCTCCTCTTATATTTGTCTCTTATATTTATTCCTTTCTCCTCCTCCTCTTATATTTTTCTCTTAGGTTCAACATATTACTTCCCCTTCCTTTTCCTCTCTTGATTTTCAACTAATTTCCTAGACTTTTCTTCATCTTCCTTCTTTTCATGTTCCTCTTGTGTTCCTATTATTTCCTCTTTTGTTCTTCTTCGTATGGCTTTACCATTTCCTCTTATTTAGTTGCTTTGATTCTAACTCTTCTTTGGTTGTCACTTTATCTTTCGATTATTTTATTTCCTTGTCTTCAACAGTTTTTTTTCCCTAATTCATCCTCGGTTATTTTCTCATGTTCTTATTTTTTCTCTTTTTTACAAGTTATTCAATATCCTCTACTTGTCTATCTATTTCATTTTTGAATTTCCTCTTCTTCTCTTCCTATGTTTTAGCTTTTATAGAATCTAGACTTGCACTTCTTTAAAGTTAAGTTCTCTTCTATTTTCCTCCTTAGCTTCATTCTTTTAATGGGTGTATGTAAAATTGATTCCTACATAGGTACGATGATTTTTCATTGCACCCAATGGATCATGCATTTGAAACCTTTTGTAACGAAATTAGTGATCTTCCATATTTTCACATTCCATACTTGCCTAGGTTGAGTTTGTCAATCCATACATAACAATTTAAAGAGGATATGGAGTGCATAATTTGTTTTGTTGATGGGTAAGGATGGGATTAAATCCATAGAATCTTGTTTTCTCTAAAAAACCAACTTGTTATGCACATGAGCTAGTAAAGTATGAGGATCCCTAGTTGCTCTATAAATTTTGATGTGAGTGGATATATCATCCAAATACCATTTTTTGATATATTGTAGAACTTGTATGGTTTCCCCTAATAACCTTTAACACTTATTACAAAAGATAAGTTCATAAAGAGAAGCCAAAACAATTTCTTGAATTAGCATGTAATGGTGCATGTACTTGTACTCCCACAGAATATGATACTACACCTAAACTAGAGTGGATTCTAATGTCCATCTCCAATTCAATTTGAGGAATTCATCTGAAGCACATAGAATATCCAATAGATATGAATACATATTGATATGTACCAAATTCTTAAGATAGCATTGTAAACCAAAATACACAAGATGTGAACATGGAGCACAAATCCAAAATAGATAATGGAGATGAGTTACACAATAATTGCTTTTGTAATAGAATAACCTCCTCCAAACAACCCCAGTATATCTATATATCCAAATCATATGTTCATCCAATAATGACTACATTGACCTCTATATATACCTATTCTAAATTATTACACATGTGAGCCATTTATTAGGCCAACCATTATTTCATATACATTTACTCCATTATATATACATTTAATGATTTGTAAACTTTCATGGATATTCCACTGGAACAGTTCATCACAACAAATCTGATAAATAAAACCAAAATCTACCTATAAAGGTTAAATTCCTTTAGATTTCCAGAAAGTTTTTGCTTATGCATGAAATAAATAAAGTGCAGAAAATAGAGAATAGTAAAATACAATCATAGACCATCCACAAAATAACACAAATATTTTCTCTAGGAAACCCTTAATGGAGAAAACTGATATAGAAGGTGAGGTTTCTCTACTCTCTTTTCTCTGGTATGGAAATATTGCTAGTACAAAGGAGAAGGAACATTCTATGGAGTTACTTGAGACATTTAACCTGCTAGGATACTATAGAACATTAACATTGTATATTATTCTCTCTAATTTCCCACTCCCATTTTTTATACTCTGTTATGGAACAAAATACAATAGCATAGAATGGAACCCCTTCTCCTCCTAGTGGCTTAGTGTTTAACATAACCTGATAGTCATCTAGGGGTAGGTTTTTTACTTCCTCAACCCTCAATTTTGATAGGGTTTTGAACCTTCTAGATTATTCTTGAAATTACATATGTGGCTAGCCTCATATGCATGAGTAACGGGGGTTGATGTGACATCCTCTCATACCATGGTGGTCAACATGGTAGGTCAACTTGCGGGAGGCATAACATTTTCATACAAGCTCTGATTGATGTGATTTTTGCATCATTAGAATGTTCTCAATGTGTAGAATAGAATCACAGGGTCTAACTATGATGAAAAATTTTAACCCCAAAAATGTCATTTGATACCTCAAAATGGCTTTGGAAGGTTTCTAGCCCCAATTTTCCAAACTAGGACCTACCACTAAAATAACCCTGCAAGTTGATTCCTCCTATTTTTTCCACTCTAAAAGCATTGATACATATGAAAAATAATATAATGATCCAATCCATATCATACCTACCCATTTAGGGAGGATTTTGGTCCCCAAAATATTTACTGAATGAGGTGAGGAAAGTTTTCCTCTACGTTCTCCCTGGAGTACCGCTTTGGTTTGCCTGGAAGTTGTCATTTCAAACCAATCTTCCAAAGGTCATGTTTCCCTTGTCTTGTAGTTGTGGACTACAAAATTGTGTCATATTCCAACTATGTCTGATCATATGGTGATAATTCATCTATGGAAGGTAGGACCTAATCCTCCTATTGATCCAACATGGAGGGCTCATAGAGTTTGAGATTATCCACATTCACTACTAAGTAAATGCACATGTATGGGGGTAGAATTATCCACATTCACTACTAAGTAAATGCACATGTATGGGGGTAGATTGAGTTTGTAGGAATTATATCCCACCCTTTTCAATACCTCAAAAGGACCATATTGTGGAGCCTTAATCTTCTTACCAAGACCATGTAGTATTTCCTTATCCAATTGTAACCATACTATATATCCCACTCTAAAAGTTATCTTTGTTATGTATTGCTCATGTTTAGCCTTGTACTTTTCGTATGACTTATTCAATGTCTCATGTATCTACAAATGGATCTGTATGGCCTTATCAACATTTTTTTCTACTTTTAATGCATCTTCTATGAGGTCACTCCTCCTTGTTGTCCATATACAACATATAAGGGTGAAGGGGGAAAACATCCAAAGAAAGTTTCAAAAGGTGACTTACTTGTAGAAGTGTCGACTACTCTATTATAAGAGTGTTGTATACAGATTAGATTTTCATCCCAGGTATTTGGATTATTCTAATTGTAACCCCTCAAAAGTTGCACCAAAGTCTTGTTGACTATTTCTATCTGCCCAACTGCATGTGGATGGAATGTTGTAGACCTCTTGAGATTAGTGTCCATTTTCTCCCACAATGCAGTCCAAAATTTACTGAGAAATCAACTATTCCTGTTTGAGATGATGATCATTGGTATCCCAAAGTGCACCCAGACATATTCAAAGAAATTGGTTGTTTCTTCTTGCATGTTAATGGTCTTCTTACAAGGCATGATAATGTACATTTTTCTGAACCTGACAACTACCAAAAATAAATAGTCATGTCCCTTCCTAGTTGTTGGTAAACCTCCCACAAAATCCATGGAAATATTTTCCCAAGGTCAAGTGGGTACATGTAAGGGATGGTATAGACCTTTATTCATGTTGTTGGGATTTATTTTAAAATAAAGTATGCATCCTATAATATACCTTGCTACATCTTCTTGCATTCTAGGCCAATACACATACCTATGTAAGTTGGAAACTATATTCCCAACACTAAAATTTCCTGCAAACATAGAGGTGTGAGCCTCTTTGATAAGCTGCAATCATTCACCTTTAGGAACATGGATCTTTCTTACACATTATTTTTTCACAATTGATAATGTTCACCTATTTTCCATCATCCAAATCTTAAAAGCCATGATCATTGAAGAAAGGCCTTTCCCTGAAAGAAGTTAGAATTTATTAAAAAAAACTATTTTATGAAATTGTCACATGTTGCACTACTTCAGCATGCAACACTCTTAAGTGTCGCATGTTGCACCACTGCAACCTATGACAGTGTCTCACATTGCTAGTTCACAAGGTACGACATTGTTTGAAAGGAAGGAAAAAAGGAGAAATTAGCAAAGTTTCTAGAAGAGAAGCTTCAGATATGAGGTGTCCTCTGATCAGTTTAGATCTCACCCGTACTCCTAATTTGAGGAGATCCTAGCCTCTCATCCTAACCTCCTCTTCAATCTATAAAAGGAGACTTTTCTCATGAGAAAAGGTTAATAGCTAATGGAAAATAACAAGTAGTAAATAATGGTTAATAGCTTTAGCTTCTAATTTGTGATTAGAAGATTGTTCTTTGGCCTTGAGAAATTCTTGTGTCAAAGTATTCAGTTGATGGTGATGGAACTCATGGAAACAATGTGGGTAATGGAGCAATAAACCATTGGAAAGAGCCTCACAACACCAAGGCATTGGTTGTAAATCTTCCATTCTTATTAATGCAGTAACATTTTTTCTTTCCTATAAATATTTTTCATTGTAAATTGTCTTTATTACATTTCTTTTCTTTCCTATAAATATTTTTCATTGTAAATTGTCTTTATTACATTTCTCCTTGGTCATTTTCATAGATTTGTCGAAGTACTATTGTTGCTTTCATTGGTTAGCTCATTTTTTTATGTAGTTTTCCATTCAAAATCCTTTGAATCAAGCTAGGAACTACAATTAGCGAGGACAATTGTCGATAAAGAGGTATGAGTCCTTACTTATCAGTATTTCAATTGTATCAATCTAAGGAAAGTGATATGTTCTATGTTGTTTTGTTCTAGCTTTGGGTTCCCAAGCTAGGGAGATTGGTCTATGTCTGCATTGACTAATTTATTCGTAAACAAAATTGGTGATTCCATTGGGGAACGTTTTGTTCTCCTGGTTTTTCTTTGGCCTTTACCTTTTTTTTTCTTGAGTTTAACCTTCTGAGTCACTGTGTGATCCAGTCTGACTCTCAGATCTCAAATTCACTGTTATTTTTGCAGAACTATTTCTTTTATTTTTTTTGAAATGTCTGTCGCACTTTTCTTTGAGAGACCATGTGACATTGTGACACTGTGTTAGCTTATAAACTATGACACTACAAATTGTCACACTTCTATCCATTATAAATTGTGACACTGCTACAAAATCAACGTTTTCTTGCTTTTTTCCCTCTTGGAATCTCTGATTTGGATTTGGTCTGGATTTTTGGTTTGCTTATTTGACTTGATATTGATCCTTGTAGTCTTAAGTCTGCCTTTTGGCCATTTTTGCAATTTTTGATATTTTTATCAAAATTCCATTATTGCTTTCATAGTTCTTAGCATTTTGCTTTCTTCTGAAAGGGTTATAATCTCTTAGCTCTTTCTTTGAGTGTCTTTTAGTCTGGTTATTGTTTTTTTTTCAAAGCATTTGTATTGTGAATTATTTAGTGAAAGAGAACTTCTTCCTTTTATTGAATAATTCGTTTTAAAATACATTGCTTGGATTTATTTTTCTTTTAAAGAGACTTGCTGCTATTTTGATGTATTTAAATCTATCTTTGAAATCAAAATTTTCAATACTTGCATTGCTTTAGTTGGTGGGAATTTTTAGTTTCTTGGGAAGAAACATTTTGATTAGTGAGCATTTTGGTTTAATGAATTTGGGACATTGTGCATCTAGGAATATAAAAGGTTTTCTCCTTCTCGTAATGTAACGTTCATTGAAGTGAAGCATTGCATTTTCATTTCTTTGCATGGTTTAGAGTTGGTCAAAACATCATCTTGTCCATGTCATTTTCCTTGTGAGTAAAAAAAAACCATAAAATTAACGCGCTAATTAAAATCATTTTAGAAAATTCAATTTTTCACTGGTAGAAAACCTACATTAGATTTGTTGTAGGGATTTGGAATAGGTGTTGAGGATAAATCTCCAAATCTATAAAACAAACATAGAATCCCGAGTTAGGGAGAGAAATCCATTTATTCCATCATTGTTCTGGGCAACCCTTCTCAAACAAGGGTCAATCACAAGGTCACATTGGGGCCAACTAAGTAACTAACCCCACTTTGTTGGTGTCGTTGGAATGGTCTGCACGTATTAAAAACAATGTCGAAAGACACTTGGGGATCACTTGAGAGGATCACACCTCTGTGGGAGACACCTTTCAAGGGGATTTCAAGTCTTAAATGGCCTTTCCCTTGTGTGTATATCCGATTGTTGATTGTTTCCCAAGACTTGTGTTGCTGTAAGTGGTGACCTTAGTAGTGATAATATTTAGGGTTTATACAGGAGGTGACAACAAAGGGGAAAGTATTTGTTGTACCTGGAACAAACATTGGTCAAACTTACTCAGGATCCTTATAGGGTGACCCACGGTTATACCATGAGGGAAATTGCACCAGGGTGTAAGTCCGTTAAGCAGGTCGCCAACATAACTGATCCACCCGCTCTATCTCATCCCCTTCTTATTTTGATCTCGCGATGTTGTATTTCATCACCAACTAGTGTGTTCACTCTGTGAAGGTTTTTGTTTGTTTGTTTGCTTCCTAGATATTTTTTAATGTGTGATGTTTTTTTCCCTTGCAAACCTTAGGTTAAGTCTATATATATGGCATCAGTTCCCAGAATGACCAACCAAGGGACCCCTTTTCCTGGGGAATCTTTTTTTTTTCCTTCTTATGGAAACGTTGGTCCTCCTTTTATTTCCACTTTGAGTCGTCCAGGATTCACTATTGGGTTACTGGTATGGTTGTTTTCCACTGTGGTAACCTTGAATGCACCGGATGCTTCAGATGCAAGAAATCTACCCCAAGAACATCAAACTCAAGTTGACCCTTTTCCTTCTTTGCCCCATCAGGTCTTCTTCCCTTTCTTCTTCTTTGCCTAGTGAAATCGTTGAAGCTAGTAATCAGGTGGATAATAAGAAGAAGAAAAGGAAGATTAAGAAGAATAAAAATAATCAAGGGGCCAAGCTTCCAACTACTACAGGTTGTGTTTTAAACAAACAACCAACTATTGTTCGTCATGCTAGGAGTGTTGATGATGTCATCAAGACTACCAAGTTAGCTTGTAAGCCCAAATTCCCTTGCAGGATTTGTAACTGTGACCATAATCTAAAGGATTTTGCTAGTTTATCCAATGTCTTAGAAGTGTTTTCTATGGGTTCCCAACAACCTATGTTGCCAGCCTTTGGACATCATTCTGATAACAACCCATCAACTAGTCATAGTACAGTTGGGTAAAAGAAGCGAAGAGTAAAATTTCCTTGTAGGTTATGTGAAGGAAATCATCAAACTTACCTTTTCCCTCATATGGATGAGGATTCATGTTTGTTGGAAAATATTGTTGATGTCCAACAACAACTTCCAACTGCTTACCGTAGACTCTCTTCCAACTTGCCACTGGTTGATAAAGTGGTTGATCTGACACCATCACCAGTCGATCCCACTCTCCCTTTGGAGAGTGAATTTGATCAAGTGGTTGATCTGACACCATCATCGGTCAATCCAACTCTCCCTTTGGAGAGCGAATTTAATCAAGTGGTTTATTCGAAACCATCATTAGTCGATTCTACTCTCCCTTTGGAGAGTGAAGTTAATCAAGTGGTCAATCTGACACCATCATTGATCGATCCCACTCTTCCTTTGAAGAGTGAAGTTCAAGTGGTCGACTCGTTTCCATCTGTTATATCCCTATATTTCATAGTATCACCTGGTGATTGAAATTTTCATCCTCCAGTCATTTTACATTGTAAATAATATTTTATTCTGCAAATGCTTTCCAAAAAGAAAAAGAAAAGAAAAAAATAAAAAAGAGTAAAAAATTAAAAGAGGGTAGAAAAGAAAAGAAAGAAAATAAAATAAAATAAAATAAAAGAGAAAAAACAAGAAAACCCCATCAAAAGAAAATAAGTTTGAATCATACTATTTAATCATGATCAAACATTTTAAAATTTGTTGTTGATAGGTTAGAGAATAAATTTGGTCAAATTGTCTAATCTTGGCCAAAGCGGGTAGGTTAGAGGAATAATTAATCCAAGAGTCTAAGCTGGATTAATGTGTTAGATGCCTAGGTTAGGTGATTTTTTTTGTCTCGAAGAAAATTGAAAGGGGTTTTCATTTCAAAATATACCCTTAGTTGATTAAATTTGGTTATTTTAGCATAGGGAAATAGAATTATCATGTAAAGTGTTCAAAAATGCAAGCTTTATTCTTATGGTGCATATTTTTATCCTAAGTTCGGGAGTGGACAAGACGTTTTGTATTGTAGTGCTTAATCTCCGCACATATCTCCATTGGTGGCATCCACCTTTCCCCTATCAATGGTCCTCAACCTTTTTCACACCCCCCCGACCTATCTACCTTTAATGACAGAGGGGGATCTGAAAATTGTTCTTCCCCGTGACGGTCCCACATAACGTAGTGCGTCCTCATCATTTTGGACCCCCCCTCTAAAATCTACCAAACTCACCTCTCCCCGCCATGACAATCCTATCACTACATGACATCTGTCCTACACCACATATCTGTTAGCCAATTAAAGAATTCCCCGTGATTGTTAACCGTCCCGTAACAACCCCGCGCCATGACGGGTATCCACTGCACATATTAAAACCCCATTTTCACCCAGTCACACCATTTTTTGAGAAAGACAATGTGAAGACTGCACCAAGATAAGTTGTCGAGCTAACCACCACCATCTCTCACTATCAACAAGAGAATCCTTTCTCTGGGTATTACAACTTCTTCATCTCTTACTGCTAATTCTGTCAATTATGGCCCCCAAGGTTAAACCTACCGACACATCCGAGAACCCAATAATTCCCCCTCCCGTCGACCTGGATCACATCCCTCTAGAAGATAGGGATTACAAAGTCACTGATATGAGATGCAAATTTGACTTGCTTGAATTACACTCCTGGATGAAAGACATTTTTCTCACCCAGAGTGATGAAATTGGACTCTGGGAATCCAATTTTCCTCTATATATGTTTCCTCAGACTCACCACTTCCCTGAATTTTCCCTCAAATGCCAAGCCAATTACTTTCCTGGCCATAGAGACATTGTCTCCTCCTTCGGTGAAACACTATTCAGAGTTACCTCCAAAGCCATCGACCAGATGTTGCAAATCCCTAGAAACGACTCAACCATCCTATTCTCTGTTGAAGCCCTAAATGACTTATACTAGAAGATGACTTTTCCCCAAAGAGCCCAGATCTTTGAGATCTTCCTCCCTGAAGATGCCCAATTTCCCAAGAAGAATCCACCTTACTCATCGGTAGATGAGCCTATTTTAGGTTTTCTATCCATATTTTCTATAGAAGAAAGAGTTTCCATTAAGTTCAATTTTAGTCAATTTCCGGCTGATAGTATTCATGATCAGTTATTCAAATTTCCAACCGAAGGGATGTTCATATACTCTTCAGTTCTGGTCTACATGTTTTTATTTTACCAATCAGATAGGTTTCCTTGTCCACTTCAGAAGTTAAACAAGGAAGGAAGCCCACAGTTAGTTACATAATGGACCTCATTGGCGAGGAAAAATTTAATAGAGTACAAATTTAAGGACTTCATAGATCAATTCATTCATCCAGTTGTTTGTATGTTGAACAATAGCACAAAGACAAGGGTCAATGAAGAAATTCAAAAGGTCTTACACCTATTTGATCAATCCAGGATAGGGGATTGGTATTTATACCAAAATTATATAGAGATAAGGGTTTATGGGTGTGAGCTTCCTCCTTACAAATTTCCCAAATACCTACCAGTGAGGATTTTTTCACTAGAGTATATAAGGAAAATGGTAAATCCAGATGAGATTCATATTGTTGCAACAAAGAAGAAATCCCAACTTAGAATCAAAACTCAGGTTGGACCTTTCATATGCAACAACAAATCAACATGAGAAGAAGCAGACAATCTTTTGAAACAAATGAGTTTTCCTATGAGTTTCATTTGGGAATATGACCCATTTGGTATCATTTTTGAACTCATAACCAAACAAAAGAGAACTTCTTATATACACTCACAAAGGCTAGATGTGTAAAGATACATGAACCATGCATAGTGGTAGGAAAACACATTGCAGGAACCAGAGGAGCAACCTATATATGTAATCACTTCACAAACTAAAACACCCCAAAAGAAAGAAAAGAAAATATCTAGGAAGGAAATTTATCCTCCAGTCACAGAGGTATTAGTTGAGGATTTTCAGGTATGCAGAAAGAGGGCTAAAACCAATCACACAACTGATTTTCTCAAGGAGGGAGAAATGCAGTCTACCATAGTTTTGGAGGGACCACACTCTTCAACACATTCATATAGTTTGTTGACAGGTTCTCCATCATCACCAACACCTCAAAGAAACCCAGACACTACTCTGACAACTGAATCATCTCATGGACAAAAAGATTCAAACATTTTTGACAAATATAAACATATCAAGAAAAGGAATGTGCTTCTCAACAGAAATACCTACACTCAATTATGGAAGAAGACCTCTACTTCTCAACACAGACTGTTGTCAGCTTTTGACACAGAAAGAGGAAGAATGCAAATGGAATTATTACAAGAACAAGTTCCCCATCCAAAATCCAAAGACAGTTGCAGATTACAAGAAAATGACTTTTGAGTTTGATGTAAAAGATGTCCATCCAGTGGACCGTATGGATATTCATAGACAAACAGGAGAAATAATATTCTCAACTTTTTAAAATACCTCAATGACTTCTTCTAAATTGCAGGTATCCATAAATAATATCCAGTCCCAATTAAAGCTTTATAAGATCTCTTCTTTGGCCAAGGATAACAAAATAAAATCATTAGAAGAGTTGGTTCTTAAGATTGCGTATGATCCAACAAATGTCAAAGAAGTAGAGGAGTTGATAAAGAAAAAGAATGTTGATATAGCATCTCTTAGAAAGTAGCTAAAGCTTCCAGCAACAAAATATTCACAAACCAAAGAAGTGGTTGAGATTGAAAGCTACAAAGAAGAGATGTTAAAGTTAATCATGGAACAAAGTGCACAAATAAGGGAAATGGAAGAAGAAATGGATAAATTGATAAACAAAAAGGAGAAAAATATGCATCTAACCATGATCCCATGGGATGTAGTTCCTCTGACAGGGATAAGAACAACATAAGGGTCTACATCAACAACAATCCCAGTACAAATCTCAGATTCCTCTGATAAGCTGGTAAATTCTATGGAGGATATGTCCATACAAGGGAAAGAAATTAGGAAATTACAAGAAGAGGTAAAGACATTGCAGTAATTGAAATCAATGTTCCAGGCTAGTCATCAGGGAGAAATGCATAAGTCTCAAAGGCCTAGTCAACAATTACAACAATTAGGGAAAGAGACTGCCATGGGAAATACCTTAGCCCAAGCTAAGGAAAACATATGGATAGATATCAAAAAATCCATGTCAGAGATCTGGTCCTCCATACAGATCATTTTTTAGCAGCATGACTTAGTGCAGAAAGCCAGGGGAGAAATCAAAATCATCAAGGAATATTTGGGAGAAAGGCCCACAGAGGCCACAGAACTCATCAGATTTATAAACTCCAAAAAAAAACAAGAGTTAAAAGAGATAGATATTGAGGAAAGAACTAAAACCATCCTTGAGATCAAGAAGGTTCTAACCAAGAAAGGCCTAATTTTGTAGCTGGAAGAAAAATCTCAAGTGATGGATATAGGTGTGCAGAGGTTCTTCAGTAAGTTTGAGGTGCTACATAAGAAAGGGATTCCTGGATCATTAGTACTGAATGAAAAATTGATCACTCTACCTGATTACAAATAGAAATTGAGCAATGTGACACAAGATAATTCAAAGTTTGTAGGGATACATGGAAGCATCACTGGTGTTAGCACTAGAAGTCACCTCCAGATTGTGTTGGAGGTAAGTCTAGTACCCATAAGAGTTTTATGTCACAGGTTGGTTTTAAAGAGGTCAAATGGGCAAAGACTCAAGATGATATCATTTTAACTCAGAAAACTAGACTGGTATGCACCTGTAGGTGAGGTCTTGATTAACTTCAGTTAGTAAGTTGGATTAAGGGTGAATAGAGGGAAGGATTTGGTGAGGAGAGTGTAGAGTTCTGTTGTGGACATCAGGTCTTTCAACAACCTATGGAGGAAAAACTTAAACACAAGATCCTATTGAATTCAAATCTCAAAGAAAATGAAAGAAATTATAACAATACTATAATAAAACATTCATCATAATACAATTACAACAATCCATGTGAATCGATCATTCATGAACTCTCTCAATATCAGAGGAAAATAATATGCAGTAAGAAAGCTGACTTAGATTAACCAAGATGTCTAAAAAACAAATACATAACCAGAGAACCAGCGTTCTTCATCAAAAGTTTACAAAACAGGAGAACTGCTCAACCATCAACCTTAACAAAATATCAAAACTTCCTATATATACTAAAAATGTTGCAACCACCAGGAATGTGATCGAACCCCCGCATTCAAACTTTCCAGTCGGTGCCTACTTTATCAGCATGTGCATGCCTTCTTATGTCAGACATGAGCCCGACTTAGTTATGTGCTTTGCAGGAAAATCCATCCCTTGGGAAACTT
>CBVK0100746216.1:0-11216 GCA_900067695.1 Picea abies
GGTCATTCATTGAGGTAGGACACGTGGCGACAGATCAACATTTCACTGACTCACAGAGTGGAAAGGTCAAAGGGTAGAGTCGTGAGGATTTGTGAAATCCAAATTCGTGATTTGATCTGAGCCGTTGGATCGAGGAGAAATTTGAACCGTTGATTCCTTTCATTGGGAAATCGAGAGTTGGAAAGGAGAAGGGAATTTTTTTCCAAATTCACGAACCGCAAAGTCTCGATTTGTGAAGAACTAATCTGGACCATTGAAACATAGAGAGTTATGGACTATTGATCTGATCCGAATATTTCGTGAGTTCAGATATCGGGAATTCGTAGAAGAGAAAAGCGGGGATAACACGAAGCCGCGAAACGTGAAATTGCGAAGCACTTGGGAGATTATCCCCAGGTCACAGTTGGGGGTCATAGGGATGGATGATAAGGGAGGATCTAGCATGCGCTAGGTCCCTGTCGGGATTTCGGAGGTCAAGAGATCCAGGGTGACTCATATACAATTATCCGATACGCAAAATCATGAAATAACTTTTGGGGATAGGAGTGTGGTTACGTGGAAAAAGGCTTTCTCTTAGCTCTTGTTCACGTGGGAGAAATTTTCATAAAAAGACCTGTGGATTGTTTCTTAGAGGTTCTAGTAGGGAATCAAAGACTATTTCAGTTCAGTCTTGAGAAGATCCTAGACCGGGAGGTCGCAAAACCCTTGGAGAGAAGGGGGGTCTGCATCAAAATTGTATCAAATAGTATTAAATGTCTTCTATGAAATTCCTCTAAGTTTCACTTCTTGGGACATCCCAAAAATGGATTTATAGAAAAAATGGTAGACCTTACAAAATTCTATATTATTCTAGAAAGAGAACTTGTAGAGAATTCCACACACACAATATTTGATGTATGGATCTAAAAATTTCACATAACATACTACGGAGTGTAATCTATCTAATTAATTTGGTCTCACTGAATTTGTATCTTCTATGAAGAAGTTATGACGTTTTTACCCGGAAAACCTGTTTAAAACTAGTTTTAGGACTAGTCAAAAGCCCTATCTTCCACAGAGTGTATCTCCCAAAATACAAATACCTAGAAGCTAAAATTTCTACCATAGTTACCTTGGCATGTGTTCTCGACAAAATCCAATTTCAGGTATATGAATCATTCTATAACAAATGCTATTGAAAAAATGGTGAGACGACTTGTAAATAAAATACCTTAGAACACATCATTAAAAGACTTCATCCTCCCTTGGATTTTCAACCTTCTTTACTTCACCTTCCCTTTGAAATAAACCTCAGATATCCTAGGTTACCTCAGACACTTACATATATACAATATGCTCAATAGGTTCTAATGGGAGTCTCTTGATATCTTATTTATACTTCCCAAGTAACTTCCTTTAGAGACAATTTGTAATTGTTTTACCCCTTCTCCTCAATCTAGGGCTAACCCACTTTCTTGTTGCAACTAAATTCTCCTTAATTAGTCAAATCATAAATACTTTTTTTGCAACTGCTTTATCCTTAATTAGCTTCTTTCTACAACCACTTTACTCATAATTAATTAATTTCTTGTTCAACCACTTTGACTATTCAACCTTCTTGTTACAACTACTTTACCCATAATTAATTTGTTGTTGCAACCACTTTGACTAGAATTTTTTTTGTTACAACTACTTTACCCATAATTAATTTCTTGTTATAACTACTTTCACTAGAAAAATTCTTGATTACTTTCTAGGATCTTCTAGAATAATTGACTTCTTGTTGACCTTATAAGGGATTGTAGAATATTCTTGAGGATTCTCCAACTTCACAAGGCCATATCTCACTAATCGTGAGGAACCACATGATGTACCACATATAAATGGAAATGGAACGATGTGTAATATCCATGTATGATACTCTTACTTTCAAATTCATTGATATTCATGTATTTGTTCCTCATACAAACTCGGGTTCCTTAACCACACCTTTGGGGCTACATGTAGACTACATTAAATGCACCCAACTAACTTACCATCAATATCGATCATACAATTGTCCAACATCTCTAGGCCTCTCCAAGGGTTGACATAAATCTCTAAGGGTTGACATCAATCTCTAAGGGTTGACATAAATGACAACCAATTTTCCAAACCAACTGTTCAACACAACCAAAACATTTTTGGTTGATGAACATCGATAGACGAAATGATAGCATAAGGAAGGAGAAATTTAGGTTAAATTTGTTGTATAAACTTGATGCAAACCATAATAATCAATAGATGTATGTCATTATTAATAATTAGTGTGATGTAAGTGACCTCTTACCTATCAAAAAGCAATTTTTGCCTCATTGCATCAAACATCCATTTTTTTCCTTCTAACGATTACAATCATAATCGATCAGTAAAAACAAAATAAGTTGATTTTTCATATTAATGAGAGAATGATGTTGAGTCTAGGCCTCATACATAAATATAAAACATGATTTTGTTAGTGAAAAAATACATAGTTTATTTTACAACTATATTCTCATTGGCACAACTTAAATTTGTGTTCACAAATCGCAGTAAAATACAAAACATAAAATTATTAGATATAAAAAATCCTAATCAGGTCATCAAAAGGGGAAAACAAGAAACTAGTTTTACAACTCAGCTTGAGTTAAATTTAAGTGCTAAGTTCATAAGTAGTTATGTGAATATGATTTAAACTGCACATACGGAAACGGGTCACTAAATGTTATATATTATGAGTATATTGTAATGTCTAGCATTATGAACATGGTTGAATAACACTTGTTAGTGTAAAACAAAGTGGTTAGATGAAGAAATACCAACTGTTAATTTCATCACAATGTTAAAATCAATTGCTTTAATAAATGCAATGTGTATATCTAGTGCTAAGGTCAAAATTTGAAGAAACATTTATCAACTATTATTCTCATTACAATGTTAAAATAAATTATTTTAACTATTATCCGCATTACAGTGTTAAAATGAATTGTTCTAATGAATGCAGAGTGTGTATATCTATCCCTAACGTCAAAATTTGAAGAAATGTTTATCAACTATAATCTTGGATATGTAACCTTATTCTCGCTGATACCTCTAGTGTCTATCCTAACCAACAATATAACTAAAAAGAATATATAGATAGTCAAACGATGCATGCTAAAAGGATTACAAAATATATATGTTGAGGGATCATTTCAGAACATCATGGTCACATCTTTTAAGACCCTATTGAAAGCTCACAAGTTATCATTGACAGATAGACCTAAAATCAACATAGGCCCTCCTTCGAGGTTCATTTCTACTACAGAGCTTGGTCACCTTAAAAAATAAGCAGTCAATAAAACTAGATTTTGGCCAGTGCAACTATTGTGCCATTGAAGTCCCAAGAATGGAGGATTCCCAAATTCCTTGCCACGTTAAACATCTTGTATCATCTATGCCAAGCCAGACTATAACATAATTATTTTCAAATGTATCAATGTCAATATCATTTCCGTGCTTCTTTGTTTGATGATCGATTATTGGTGCTAGATAGTGAAACGCCACTTGCTACAATGTGTCTCTCCTCTTTCTTTCTCCTTGATACCTTATTTTTTCTGGACGGTCCTAATGGATTTTTCATGCAAGTGGAAGTGCCCATAAACACCTTGTAACCTCCTCTTTCTTGTAATGGATTTTGTAACATATTTTGCATGCAAACAAAGGTGCCCATGAACACCTGGTAAAAATAAAAAAATGCAGTTAAAAACTTACAATAAAGTTTGTATTAATAACATGATTGACCATTATTATTATAATCACCCTTTTTAATGAAAACTCACCATGTTTTGTCATGCAAGGAAGTTAATGGTTGAAATATTAGCCTTTGATTTATGGACACAACAAAGAATATTCCTTATATATTAAATCCTATCCATACAAAACCTATTCATAAAAACTCATTAATTTTGGCCATTTCCAATAGGTTTACGCCTCTTGGCGTAATAATGTGCATAATGTAAATACTATATAGGAAAACATGTTTTAATTGAGTTGCTTTATCAACCTTATCTTTTGGACAACATTACCAATTGAAAGGTTTTCAAAGTAGCTCCACAAATTCTTGAATTCCTCACTAATCAATAAATTTTTGAAGAAGTAGCCATAGATGAAGAGGATGATGAAAAAAATTGGAAATCAATAAAGAAGAGACAACTAAATCGACAACCCATACTATGCCAAAAGGTGTGGTTAATCTTGAAAAATTATTTGACTTGCAAAATGTTTTTAAAGGGTCATATAATGTTAAAACTAATATTTCAACCTTAGGGAATGAGGTGATCAACCTAGGAGTGAAAAAGAATCCTAAAAATATAAATTTAGGGATTGGATGTTTTAAAAAATAAAATAAAAAAGATTATTTCAAACTTTTCGGAACATACCAAGATGTGTTTGCATGGAGGAACAATGTTCTGAAAACATATGGCACATGTATCATTAAACATACAATGTCTATGAAGAGGGATCGTAATCCTTTCCAACAAAAAATGTGTAAAATACATCCTTCTCTAAAGCCCTAAATGCATAAGGAGTTCAAGAATCTTCTAGATGAGAAAATTATTTTCCAAGTTTGGCACTCGACTTGGGTGGCCAATCTGGTTCTAGTAAGGAAAAAGGTTGGAAAAATTCATTTGTGTGTCAATTTTTGGAGCTTGAACAAATATTATTAAAAGACAACTATCCAGTTCCACTAATGTATCTAATCCTGCAATGTTTATCAGGATCTGAAATGTTTTCCTTTCTTGATGGATTTTCAGGATACAATCAAGTCTGAGTAGCTACAGAAGATAGGCTTAAAACCACATTCATAACAAAATGGAGAAATTTTCCTACAGAGGATGCCCTTTGGTATCATTAATGTAGGATATACCTTCCAGAGAGAAATGGACATTTCCTTTCATAGTTTGATTAATCACAATGTTGTTTTCTATCTAGATGATGTAACTATGTTCTCAAAAAATAGAGCAAATCACATTTCACATCTAACTCATACTTTTGAAAGGTGTTGAAAGTATGGGATCTCACTCAATCCAAAGAAGAGTATCTCAACATTTAGTGAAGAAAAACTACTAGGACATATCATTTCAAAACAAGGTATAACCATAGATCCTAAGCGAGTTAAAGTCATCTCTAAGTTGTCCTTGCCACATAACAAAAAGGATATGTAATACTTATTTAGGAAGATCAGTTTTGTACACAAATTCATTCTTTTTTTTGTTGAAATCATAAAACTATTTTAGAAAATGATAAAGAAACATGTAGAATTTAAGTGAAATAAGAGAAGGAACACTTTGATAAAATTAAAATTGCAATATCCAATTCTCTAGTGTTACAAAATCCTGATTTTAATCTTGAGTTTCTTATTTATAAATTTTCATATGATCATTCTCTAATGGCAATGTTAATATAGAAGGATACTAAAGGTAATGAAGGACATATTTCTTTTATTAGTACTAACTTACAAAGAGTAGAACAAAATTATCATACTATATACAAACATGATTATGTAAGGTACCATATGTTATTATGTAGCATATAAACATAAGTGTTATAACAATTATCAAAAGAAAGAGAAAAATATAGAATACAATGACACAATTGTTTCCAAAAATGATACCTTTATTATATCAAAATCCAAGTTCACTTGCATATTCAAGGGGGAAACCTCCATCATAGAAGAGCTCAAGTACAAAATGATTCTCAAGACAAAACATTTCCATGATTTCTACTCTTATTTGTACTATTTAAATCTTCTATAGAACATTCTAGAGGAATATATTTCTAAAAGCATAACCTGCTATTAAGTCTTCTTACATTGGATGTGTTCACATTATTATCTATAGATAATGTACATATTGTAAATATTGTCCATAATGTAAATATTATACATGAAAGAAAGTTTTCAATTGAGATGCTTTATCAACCTTCTCTTTTGGACAACATTACCAACTGGAAGATTTTCAAAGTAGCTACACAAATTATTGAATTCCTCACTAATCAATACAATTTTAAAGAAGAGGCCATAGATGTAGAGGAAGATGAAAAAAAAATGGAAAGCAATAAAGAAGATCCAACTAAATCGAAAACCCATACTATGCCAAAAGGTGTGGTTAATTTTGAAAAATTATTTGACTTGATTTTTTTTTTAAAGGGACATCTAATGTTAAAACTAATAGTTCAAACTTAGGGCATGAGGTGATCAACATAGGAGAGAAAAATAATCCCTAAAACTTAAATTTAGGGATTGGATGTTCTAAAAAATAAAATAAAAAAGATTATTTCAAACTTTTCAGAACATACCAAGATGTGTTTTCATGGAGGCACAATGTTATGAAAACATATGACACATGTAATTTTAAACACACAATCTCTATGAAGAGGAATGTTAATCCTTTCCAACAAAACCTATATAAAATACATCCTTCTCTAGAGCCCTAAATGCATAAGGAGTTGAAAAAGCTTCTAGATGTTGTTGGCACAGGGGCAGACCCAGGGTTTAGATCCAAGAGCACACCAACAATCCCTAACTACTAGCCCTTTCGGAAACACCTGCGTGGCAGATGCAGTCTCACCCGAAGTAGCTATGAGGGGGTTGCAGGATAGAGATGTCTACAACCATAAGGAATGAAAAGTGGATTCAAAACAACCAAATGACAACAATCTAATATTCTTTATCTTCTTATAGCCTACTACGCAAGTTATATACCGGATCTAACACATTATCATCATAGCAGCATATCAAAGGAAAAAGAACAGAGCATCAATCACACACAACACAAGATATACGTGGTTCACCCTCTCTCTAGGGCTACATCCACAAAACTATTCTTTATGATATATTAAGATGAAAGCACACAGTTCTGATCTGCACTCTTAGCTAGCAAATCCTCTCTCTTCTTCTCTCTTTCTCCCTTCCTTCACACCCAACTGCAGGACTAATCTTCGCACCCAGCTGAAGATCTTACAACACAGACTGCTCTCACAATACAATACTTTTCTCTCTCTAGCAATATCTCTTCTTACCACAATCTCATCTAACAACAACAACTAAGACCAACGAACTCGAACCATATCTCTTCCCTCATTTAGGTTCTTATTTGTACATTACAATCACTCACCGACATCCTTAGCCGAGACCTAAGTGTCAAAACCCTAGATACCAAAACCCTAGGTCAACTTGACCCATATTTTCATGGCTTTGCCAACCTATCTTTCCTTCCTTCTCGCATGGTGCTCCAAAGCATCCAACGATAGCTTTTTCTGCTTGCTGAGTTGTCCACAATCCATCTTCCTTGATGCTCTATCATCCTCGATCTCCTCGTCAAACGTCTTTCTTTCTCTTACTTCGCTCCATATTTTCTTCTCTTTTGCTTACTTCAACCCAGTAATAGTCATTGTGTCTTCTGCTCAGTTCGCATTTTTCCTTTTCTTCCTTGATCTTCGCTTGCTTCCATAACCAAGGGCCAACACCTGCTATCCTTCTCATGGATGTGGATGAAATTCACTGCTGCAATATATCATTGGACTATCACTGATCCTTGTGCTACAAGTTCCAATAAATCCTCTTTCCTCTTTACCTTGACTCTCCAAGATTTCTTCTTGGTTTTCCGGTTCTTAGGATGCATTTCTTGGTGAATCCTCTAACAATTGGCCTGCCAATGTCTAGTCAATATGTAGTACTGTAAATAGTTTCTGTGTGGGATGCTTTTCCTTCTAAAGTGAAAACAATCAGTAGCCTTATGACCCCTTTTCTTGCAATGGAAACAAACTAAGCCATTCCTTTTCAATATTTGATGATTCTTTCCAACTTGGCTTCTTGGTCCCCAAAGAATTGGAGAAAATATATATGGAAAAATCATCTCTTTTCTGCCCTCTTCCAAGCTTCTACAAGCATGTTTGAGTGGCTTGCTTCACATGGCTTCTTTTTTGGTTCCTCTTGCCTTGAAAAAAGTGGTTTGAGCTACACTTGTGCTTTCTTCTTGTCCATTGAATCCTAGGCCTTCATGCTTGCACCTTTAATGAGCTACAAATGGGATTAGAATCCCTTGGCCATTCTTTCCTAGAGCATGGCCATCATAGCCCATTTTCCTCATGAGCTCGGAACCAATGCCTCTATTGTGCTTCTCAAAGTCACCAAGGGTATTAGAAGGTGAGTTTACCATGTTTTCCTCTGTCATGGTACTAGCTTCAGCAATGGCAATGGAAGAGGATTGCTTGGAATCTTGGACAGATGATTCTAGATTCTTCAAGGCCTCTTCCTTTGCTACCATGTCCTAGTATAGGTGAGCAATTACCTCAGTGAACCTCACCTCCTACCATTTATTCAAATTAATGAATTTCTCCCCCATCTACAAGAGCTGCAATCTGCTCTTTTCTAATTCTTCCCTCATGGTGATGAAGGAGTCTTGGCACCTAGAAAGCTATTTCTCTAGGTCATCCTCTCTATTGTCTCCAATACCGAATTTCTTCTTAGATCTGCATATCGAAGTCTCTCAACTCTTCCAACTTCTCTTTTCTCAATTGTTTTCCCATGACAGATTCTTCAATGTCTTTGGAGAACCTGATCTAATACCATCTAAGCCATAAATGGTAGGCATATGGCCTGTCCATCTCACCAACACAGATTTTACTACAAAATAAAACTTTTATTTCTATATTGATCTTCTTTGTCTAGTTATAATCCTTGCAATATGCTAATCATTCGAGTCGACCAAATAATAAACCATTCGACCACCCACTAGTCGAGTCGACCTTATGGATGAACAATCAAATGCTCAAATAGTCAGGTCGACCGAATGGAACCCCGGTTGAATGCTTTGAATGTTGGGTTGAGAAAATGAAATCCTGATCGAATTCTTTGATGGTCGGGTCGACCAAAGGAAATATTGGTCGAATTATTTGATGGTTGGGTTGAGAAAAGGAAATCTCGTTTGAATTCTTTGATGGTTGGGTCAAGCAAAGTAAATATCGGTCGAATTATTTGATGGCTGGGTTGACCAAAGTAAAGCCCGGTCGAATTCTTTGATGGTTGGGTCAACCAAAGGAAACCCTAGTCGAATTCTTTGATGGTTATGTCGAAAAAATGAAGGAAAATCGACTTCAAGAGTAACCCAGTCGGAATGGGTTGACCAACAGTTGAAAAAAAATATCTAGAGGTGGATTCAATATTCAACAACAGAGGAAAAATTTTGTAGGGTGATTTGGTGACCCTCAACAACTAAAACAAACATCTATGGGTGATTTTGATTGCCCACGGTAGATAAAAAATATAATGGACGAATTTAGATTTTCATCAACAAAGAAAAATGCCCATGGATCCCTAAATTTTCCCAAGTAAGTATAAGTTCTCCCACATATGTTTAAATTTTCCCAGACAATTTTAAATTCTCCCAGAAAATGGGAGAATTCTTTGGAAGAGTGCTACATGATAAAAAAAAAACCTCCAATAGAGTATGCATACATTATTGTAACTCAAAACTAAATTACCAGAGCATAGATTGCAATAACTCATAGATTCAACATTTAAATGGGACTAGTATTATGTTGAGGAGAAAATTACAATGGTGTGAGATATACAGAGTCTATGTGTATTTTTACTCATTGTCAATACAAAATTGCAGAGGTCAAGGCTCATAGACACCCTTTTTCATAGTGAACAAGAACATTAACTCCTTCATCCACTCAACTTTGAGGAGGATACCCTCTTCGAGCTCCCATTTATGTTGTTTTCCTTCCCTCTTTCTTCTTGCATCTCCCTTCCTTCCTCCCTTTTCACTTCATCTCTCATTATTTTAATGGGATGCATTTGGAAGGCCAACCATCACAATGGTTCATTTTCACTTGACATGTTTACAAAATTTACAAAAGAATAAGAAGCTAAGTGTTTATTACAAAGTTTTTGAGAGGATCCAATTCAAATCAACCACAATGCAACAAAATCCTTAAACAACAATGCAAAGTGACATTACATTTTATTAATGCCTCAATGTGACATGGTCATTAATGCAACAATATGAATTTCAAAATTCGAAATAACGATTAAGGAATGTTGCAAATCCAACATAATCCTCAATGAATGTCGCAATGTGAAAAATCCTTTATGAATGTCACATTGTGACATCAAATTTCATTAAACCTTAATGAACATCGCAATGTGACATGACATTTTATGAATGTCAGAATGTTACATAGTCATTAACATGGAAATATGAACATCACAATCTGAAATAACCATTAAGCAACACAACTATTTCACATAAAGTAAGCGAAAATGAAAGTTACAATCTGGCATTACCATTGAAGAATGTCACAACCCAACATAACACTCGATGAATGTTGGAATGAGATAAAACCCTTAATTAATGTCACAATGTGACATCTCATTTCATTAACACCACAATGCAACAAAAATAACACCACAATATGATAAAACCCATAATGAACATCACAATGTGACATGGCATTTGATGAATGTCACAATGTGACATGGTTTTTATCACAACAGGATGAATGTCACAATCCAAAAAATCCATTGATGAATGTTGCAATCCAACATAATCCTTGATGAATGTTGTAGTGTGACAAAATCCTTTATGAATTTCACAATGTGACATTACATTTCATTAATCTCACAATGTGACAAAACCATTAATGAACATTGCATTGTGCCATGAAATTTGATGAACATTGTAATGTGACATAACTTTTAATATTACAAGATGAATGTTGCAATATGAAATAATCATAATGGAATGTTGCAATCCAACATAACTGTCAACGAATATCGCAATATGAAAAAATCCTTTATGAATGTCATAGCATGACATCACATTTGATCGACACCACAATGTGACATAATCATTCTTGAATGTGTTACACATTATTTTTGTCATCCATATGACTGTTAATGATGTAAAACTATTTGTTTCCTTCAGAGGGGTTAGTGGCCTGAGTTCCTGAGGAAGGGAGAAGAATTTTTCTTGAGAAAAGAAGTTGCATTTTCCTTTGTAAAAACCCTATAAAAAAGGAAGTTCGCAGGCTGCATTATAGCTAGGGTGCGATAATGCCTGATTCTTGTAGGCAACATCATAGCTAGGTCATGAGGAGTTTGCAGTCTGCTCTATAGGCAGGGTGCAAGAATGATTACACGTGGGAAAAATTAGCGTTTTCTTGAATCTTCT
>CBVK0100746228.1:0-11384 GCA_900067695.1 Picea abies
GGTCGGGGTCCCCTGGTGCTTCCATTGATCCGAGGGGCGCTGCAACTCAAACAAAAATGGCTTGGCAGCCTCAGGGGCGCGCAGAGGCGACCAACAAACCTAGCTCGGGGGCGCGCGCACAGAGCTTCTCGTTGAAAAAAAAAGGGAAAGTAACACATTTTGATTTTGACAACTTAATGAGAAAACTATTGATGTAGTACTAATTGTATGATTGAATTTGTATTATCATTCTGTAAATGTTTTATTAATTGTTTCATTTTTTTTTATGTGAAATTCATATATATATATAACTTATCACTTGTTGGATACTGGTATTTCGTTTCCTGTATCTCATATCAGGTGTCTTAGCTTAATATTAATTCATTGATGTTAATGAAACATCTTGCTTCTCTGGACGCTATCCTTGCAAAGTTCAGATTGATCTATTCTAGTAAAGGCGTATATCAGCCTGAATATCTTTAATCTGTTTTGGCAGAGCGCACTGTCTTCGCCGTTTGTACAAAAACCCCGGAGGATCCGAGGAAAGACGCCTGCAAACAAAGTAATGTCATAGCGGAGCCGTAACAGCTAAAAAGAAAGTCATGAATTTTGTTCAGTGGCAATGCACAAGCAGGCTAACTTACACAACTGTCAGACCTACATGGCATGCAGCAACTTGAGAACAACAGCCAAGTCTTGTAATATCTATATCGAAGCGGGAACGACAAAGCAAGTCGTTAAGCTCTAAGATTTGCCCAGTGCCCACTGATGTAAAAACATTGCCCAAATCACTAATCGAGGAGGAAAGATTCCGACATCACATAGAGTACGGAGTACCGTATCAGTTGGAGAACATTCAGGAACGCATTTACGGCGTGGTGGAAATATTTTGAGTACAGTTAGTCGCCCCATTTATTTAAATGAAGACCTTGAACTATCATTGCCTGCATATTTAATTTGTCCAACAGCGCCCGGATCAACTTGCCATGGCCGAAGATCTGTATAATAATAATCCATCTCCGCTAGCTTTAACTAACGGCTTAACGTATGGCCTGGGTATTCCAACTTGCTTGGACAAGTTATTGGAGAGGAACCCAGTAGTAATCAAAATTGATTCCTAGTATTCCCAATGGGTTCAAATCCGTTTGTTTTATAGGGATAATTTAAAAAAATAATCCTTAAAAAATTTTAAAATTTAAAATTTCAAATAGTATCTTTAAAAAATGTAAATTTTTGAAATCAATTGTTATTTATGAAGGACAATAAATATCATACAATAAGATTTTCAATCACTCATCATTGTTTTCACTTTTATCTATTTCCTATATGGTGTACCCTTCCACAACATTAAATCCATCACATGGCTTAGGCCTAGATGAATATCATGCCACTGTATTAATATATTCATTTTTTTATGTGTCACTTAATGAATGAATTGATTTCACATTTAGTTTATATATTTCATTTTTTTGAATCACACACTCACCATAATGCCATTTCCTCAGTGATATTTGCATCCAAACCCATAGTGTAATTTTTATTTTTATTTTATCTTTGCCCTCTATAAAAAACCAAAACAATTAGTCATAGGTTATAGTTGTAAATGAGAATGACATTGAGAGTTGATTAGTAAGATTAATTATGGATGAGTTGTTGAATGTCAATTTGAAGATCAAACAATAAACATTGAAAATTAGGTTATCTCTCTTTTTCAAGTTCACATATTTCATCTCACTAATAATATGAACATGCTGATTCATAGTTATTTTATTGCATTCATAATGCTATGTATTTATGTGTTAAAATTCATGACATGGTTATAGCTTTGGTATGTAATACCATTATTACTTTAACACATGTGTGGGCCTCTCTACCACTTAGTATGTAATTCATGGAATTCTCACTAATACAAGAGATAATGAAAAAAAAACACATAACTAAGTATTGAATGTAAATCTCTCAACAATCCACTAATCTACAAGTTTGGTAGTTCATCATAAAGATAATGCATAGTTTTTCTTTCTTTCACATAAAAATATTTAATGATCATGTTTGGTATTAATAATTCTATTAAGTTTGGTGAAATTTTTAAAAATTCTATTAAGTTTGGTGAAATTTCTATCTTGTATGCTCTTGATTATGTTTAGATATGAACTTGCATAAAATGAATCTTGTCAACATAAAAAAAGCTAAAATTGGGATTACAACAATGAGAATTGTGATTTGATTCATTCAATTTATAGCATCATCACATCCTCACTTCTATGTTCTCCAAATTTATCATCACTCACCCTTATTCTATGCATCTTTATCTATCACACTTTTTCACTTTCTTCTTCTTGTCTCTAGAAACATTGATATTAGTGTGACAATACTTTGCAAATATTTTGAGAATGTCCCATGGCTCTCTTTCCCTGTGCCTCATCCCAAGCCCTAGATCAAGGAGACATCCTTTGTGGAAATAATGCTCGGAACAACATCTTTGACATCGGGTGGGATTCTTAAGAAAACTAAGGAGAAGGTGACATAATTTTTATTATCGTCAAACTTATGCATTGGGGATTATGCTCTAACATTCCACTCTTTCATGCATTTTCCCATGGTTTGAGAGATAAAGTGAACAATCAATATCTTCAATAAAAATAACATACTTGGTAGTCTTGACGAGCAATTTCCTTTAGTTTCTTGATTCTATGGAATCTTGGGAAGCTCCAAATCATAAACATCTTAACCTAAATAATAATAAATGGTTTCAATCATGATAGATTTTCATGTTCTTAGATGTCTATAACACAAGTAGACCGTCTTCATTGTTTTTTTAGTAGTTTGATAGAATTATCACCCTTCAACAAAGGCCTCAAGATCTACTATAGTTGCTTATTTTCTAATGATATCTATAATGAACACGACTCCCGTGATTAAGAAAGATTGGGGTATGATCAAAATATGAATATAAGATGCAATGCTTATGCATCCTATAGATACATAGATTACATCCTCTCTTATATGGGTGTAACACATTGAAATCCCTCCAAAGAAAACATGTCTCAATGGTTATGAATTTTTTTCTTATTATTGATTTATATATAACATATCAAGAGGTTATATTTGAAATTACAAAGTATGTTTATTATTAATTTCTATTGAAATTTCAACTTATACCTAGTTTGTACTCTTGTTTATTGAAATACAACTACTTTTTCAACTTTTCATCATGGCAGGGTTGAGTTAATATATACCATTCAACTTGAAATTAAGTATATCCATACAAATTTGATAACTGAGGCCACCTACTACAAGGAAATTGTCGGACAACCACCCCCCCCAAAACACCTTAGCTTGGAGATAGGATTTGAGCCACTAGTACTATGATATCATCCTTAACATGAAATCTAGTTAAGAATAGTGTGTTTATGGAAACTTCCCATCAAGAGACCACCAAGTGTAGGGCCTTGAATTAGGTTGGTCATTCTAGTTCCATCATAGTTCTTCTGCATTAATGCTCTCATTGGGGGCATACTTGTCATAGAATGATAAAGGATCCTATTGAAGATGGTTTCTTGGAATAGGTCATTATGACATATTTTTATATTTTCATTGCTTATGTATTTGATTTTTCATTTGAAAATTATTTAGTAAAAACAACTTTAAGGTATTTGTAACTGTCTTTTATTTTTTTGGCATGTATAGCTCCTATGAGATGACACACTTCCCTTCACATGGTAGGGAACCTCATCTCCTAGACTTAATGTAGCCATTACTGCAACATGTACCATTGGGGCTTATCACACCCATATATTTATGTTGTTACATTGTTTCAAATTATTTATATCCTTCATGTGGCATGCATGTCTCTATTATTGTTGTATGTATAAAGTATTAAAATGTGTTTATCCATTTGTTGGATTTGGATATTTGTACCATTTTATATGAATTAATGAAATCACAATAAAGCATGAAAAAGGATTTATGAAACTTTTTATTGGAAACAAAAAACCTGTGCCAAAGGTTTCCATATTAAACTAGGACTTATATTGCACCTTGAGAATATTGCACCTTGAAAGATTGTGGGGACTTACATACCTTGAAATTCCACACATAGGCCCAAAACTTATTTTCCAAATGAGTAATTAGGGCTATGGATGAAAAGGACTAGGCTTAGAAGGCACTCTTGAAGAATTTGAATTCTCCTGACTTTCCATCCTGGAAAAAGACATTGGATTTAGGTATTTCACTCTAATATATTATAGCTATGCCTATTATTGTCAATATAAATGGTCCTTCTAGACCAAAGAATATGGAAGGTCTATGAGACTATTAATCTCTTTAATAAACATTGTATATAGGGACTCCTATTTTTAAATGGGATGGTAAGACCCTGGACAAGATTCCCTGGCTCTTGTCCCTTAGGTTTCATAGTGAATGTATTATCTTTTTCAATGACATATATGATAAACGATTAAGGAAATAAATTGCATCCCTAAATTCAAACAAAAAATGTAGGTTATCTAACCCTAATAAGTTGGTTGATGGTCATTGATAGATATGAGCAAAGATAGTCATTAATTGGTGACTTACTCACTTAGTTGTTTAGAATTGTCTATTATTAAACTAATCCTAAGGAGCCTAGTCCATTGATGGAGGCTCAAGGAGATGTATCATTAATTGGTGACTTACTCACTTAGTTGTTTAGAATTGTCTATTATTAGTGTGTCAAATTAAAATGTTTAAGAAAATTTTATGGTTTTTTTTCTTATTAAACTTTTACATGGTAGTTTGATTCATTTGTTCTCAACTTATTCATATTACCATTTCCCAAGGAGTCTCTCTTAGAATATAAACTCCCTCAGCTCGTCTTAGGATTCTTGGAGCCTTGTTCATTTAAATAAATTTTTAATGTGGAAGAGAAGTAATATTAATATTTTATACAACATGTTATGGAAGGTTAAGTCTAAGAAGATATTAAGGTTGTGAAATATGTGGAAGCTAATGTTGGATATCAATAAACCATTTTTAAGGCCATTAATCATGAGATAATTTATTTAGATAGGAGGATTGATCACCTAGTTTCTCATGATTATCCTTGTTGTCAATGTGGCTTGTTAAAATTGTTAAGAAAATTTTATGGCTTTTTCCTATTGTGGCTTGTTAAAATTGTTAAGAAAATTTTATGGCTTTTTCCTATTGTCAATCGTACGTGAGGGTGGGTTTATTCATTGTGCACATGTCCATTACCTTTTGAATCTGATTTGGAAAAAAAATCTGAAATAGAGTAGACATCATCGAAAAGTAAATGAAACAAAAGGATGCTCAAATACCTATGTAGAAGGATATTTAAACTAAGAGGCTTAATCTTCCAGTGGCTCTTCTTCTAGCTTTATCTTTTCAATATCCCACATGTGATCTTAACAATATTCCTTATTCCCAAATAGAACCTCTCGTTCATCTAGAGTTGAGAGTGATTCAACATGATACTGAATTTTAGGAGAAATAAACAAGCATATACTTCCTAAAGCCATATCTTGTCTGTTGAGAAAATAATTTTCTTCTTTGGAGATTTAGGCTTTTCTTATGTTGCCATTTTCAATTAGCATAAGCCCTGATTCTTGAGTGTATGAAAAATCCTTGGCTTCCAATCAACATAATTGTATGACGTGAGTAGAATAACTTGTGTTGATTCCATCTTTCTTGAATGAATATCCTCTTGAACCTCCAAAAAATTCCTATGTGCCTTGATTATAGCAACCTATGGGATCTTATACCATGTGAAGTTTTGTTGAAACCCTAAAACCATTCAGAGAGAACCTAGCTAGACAAAATCACATAAAACTTGCAAGAGAATTGAGAGAGAGAGAGAGAGAGAGANNTAAAACTTGCAAGAGAATTGAGAGAGAGAGAGAGAGAGAGAGAGAGAGAGAGAGAGAGAAAATCTATTATTCACAACATAATAAATGGCCAATACATATGCAAATAAGTAGTCCAAGAGAATCAATGCACCATTTTTAGGGACTACATGTGTCAATCTTATGTAGTACATTCACCATGTGCCATAGGAGTGATCTAATGAAGATTTGGACACTAACTCATTGTAATGTGAGTGAACTGCTTTCTAGTCTTAGTTAAATTTTCAAGAGGAAACAATTTAACTAAGTGAAAAGTGTGGAGACCAAGAATAATACATTCATGCAAAGGAAGTGTGCCCTCATGCCCTAAAATATAGGAAATAGATGCATGAGTTATCATCCACTAGTCAACTAAGATGAACTATGGTTGAAATGAAGTCCTAACTTAAATGGCAATGCAACCAACCTTTTAGGAAGAACCTTAATTTTTAGGAAGAACCTCTCCGTAACCATGTTTTGAGGGCTTGATATTATGATTCAACCTCTAGAAAATCTAAGTGAATTTGTTGTTGAATTATGAACCATGTTTCCATTCTCACTCTTCTTGGTTGTAGTGAGAGAATCGAGGATATATTTGTTGTCTTTCTTATCACCCCATCTATCAATTAAGGAATTCTATAGCTCATTCACATTACTAATGTTATTGGAAGGAAATGTTATGAACCTATTTAAGGTACATCTTCTAAGGATACAGAAAATAATCTCATCTTGACATCCTCATGTCTTGCACCATACTTGATATTTAGGGTTTTGAACTTTTTCCAATGATCAACTGCCGACATAACATTGTTTCCTTGAAAACTTGGAAATTTCTCAATGGCATTCTCAACAACATCATGTGGATAGCCTTAAATGTTGGTAAAGATGAAAGGCCTATTTCACTCATCAAGCCAATCACCCATGATTACTTTAGTTGGTTGAATACTAACACTCTAAAAAACGTATAGTATATCCTCAACAATGACAGAGTCTAGGTAGTCTTTAAAGACGGGATCTTCCTTGACCTTATGAATTCGATCATGAAATTACTTTTGAAGTCCTTGGATAAAAGGAAGGGTCACTTGAGTTGAACCCGTGTGGAGTATCTATTTGGAAGAAGTTAGGTATGTGGAGTCACCATATGATTTTATCCAAAACTCATCAAAATAAATCCAAAAGATCTTAACTTAGGGAATGGACTTTGTCCCTCCCTATGAGGGGAGCTTGAGGTAATGGAACAAGCAATCTGCTCAATATCACTTCAAATGCATTTCTTCTATTCTTCTTGGCTAGGGTCTCTAACCTAAGGAGAGATTTCGTAAATGTCAAACTAAGCCCTATGGTTGGGAAGGAAGGCTAGTAAGGGAAAGGGCTAAGTTGACTTATATTGACTTATGAAAGAATGGATTCAAGGTAAGTTAGAAAAACAACAACCAAATATCATTTACAAAGAGTATCTAAACAATATGAAAAGAAAGAAAAATTCTTGCCACTCTTGATTAAAATTTCACATGGTACGGCATTTATAAATATTGAAGGACAATGTATAACCAACAATGACTAGATATCTAGATATCCAATTAATTGAGTGAATGGTGCATGTGACATTCAAAAAATATGCTTAGGAGGTATTGTAATGCATAGAATATCAAAATCTGCTCAGGAGGTATTGTAATGCATAGAACATCAAAACGTTTCCCTTACTAAAACATTAATAGCATTTTAAGCCTAGACTAAACTTATGTGATAGTAAAGGTTCATAATAGATTTAGACCATGAAATCAACATATGCATATTATGAAAATTGCATCCTATTTCTTTAACAAGCTTTAAGCTTGTATACATAGAAATAAAATATGTCACTGTTGCAGTAACTCTGCTCAACAAGTAACCCAACACAGCCTATACACTTGCATTGTAACACAAGGAAAATAAGATATGAATGGAGCTACTGCTATAGAAAATGTCGAAGATTCAACTCGAACTCAAAGTTTAAATGTAGTGCAAATGTATGTAAAAATCGTAGCGTTTAGGTTGAGTATATATGCATAGATGGTATACCGTAGAAAACAAGCTCGAACACAATAGATCATTATTATAGAAACACAATTCATATCTCTAGTTTGCAACATAAGATGAGTATGGAACGACTGTTGTGTCTAACTCAATCAATTCATTATACCCTGAACACATTCATGCCATTAAATCCACACATGAATGTATCAATGTTGTAGTAAATTCCAGTATGCTGCTTTAAACTCAGATAACAAATACAGTGCACAGGTATGACAAAATTGCAGTCATATACATGTAAATGGTATCTTTCTCGTGCCAAACCTATCCACGAAATGGATCACTACTATGAAGGTACTGTTTGTAAAGTAATATATGTTCAAATTTTGCAATATTAGGCGAGTATGCTATGTATGAACAACTACTATTTCAATTCCTTTAACACAAACATGAAACTCTAGTCAGAAGATATAAGTAAAGACGGTGCCAATAACAAGATCCATGGATTAAGTAAAATGTTTAAACTATCAGTTCTCATATTTCATAGGTATACGTTAGTAGTATGGTGTTCAAATAAAGTGCTTAGGAAAATCTTGTGTGACAAAGTTAACAAAGTAGGCCACGACTGGGAGACAAACCCTAACTTTTCACCATTGTCAGGAATCGTCATCACCTTGGAACAAACAATTCGTATCAGACTTAGCAATGAATTGGGTCAGTACTGTAATGACTCGATGTGATCAATTTTCAGCACAATTTAAAGCTCGGACATAGGAAAGGTTGCAAGACTATACCAGCCACTATGAGTTATTTCATTCACTTGTGTTTATATTGCCACATATATCATAACACCCAGACCAAGGCTTGTATGTAGCATAGACTAACGACCAAATAAATTTGAACCCTTAATTCACAATACCCTCACTTATGAATTGACTTATTTGTCTATCGAAATGATGTAACAATGCTCAAACGAAATAGGTCATTGGATAGGTTGGAGACAAAGTTAGCATGCATTGAAGTAAAGGATAGATAAACAGCATCCTGAAGATAGTCCAAACTATACCATGGAAATTTGTGTACTTTGCAGTTTGACAGTGAGAAGGACAGAGATACGACCGAGGAGTATAGGAAACGATACAAGGGAATGCAAGGTCGTTGCAAGAGTTTAAAGCTCAGGTCACTTGTTGGAATAGACATGTGTGGAAATACTTTGGAACGCTAACTTGGGAAGAATACAAGTGACCTCAAACTTCCCAGTGATATGCCCAAAAATGTAGATCCAGGGCAGCAATACTCGATTGATAGAAGAAATAAGCAGTCAGACAATAGGATGAATGATGAAATCTGTAAGCATACGGCCAAATAACCCAAGAGTTTGGCGAGATGAATAACAAAAATACTTGAAACCCTCAAACTGTTGGCTTAAGGTATCCTCGTAAAATATTCTAGCCTCCAAAATATTATGATATGCAATATAGCTGAAAAAGAAAATAAAATGAATTTTTCTTTTTTAATTTAATGTTTTTGAAGACATTAAAGAAACTAGTTCTTTAGATGGCCACGGGGTCACCTCTTCACCTCAATTTGAAGCCTAGGGTTTAGGAAGAATAGTGTTGAAGGGTATGCCTATGATTACCCTCAAGCACCACCTAAGACTTGAAGGAATTCTTCAAGGATGCATGGGAGGATTGATTTGTGAGGAGTCTTTCGCGGTGATAGACAAGGTGAAATTAAAGGCTAACCAAGCAAAAGAGAAGAGCTATTAGACATCCTATATTAATCCATGAACAAGAAACTCTAATGATAAAAAAGAATGTAATAATTCTTACCTTAAAACCCTTCAAGTGCAGCATTGAGCACTTGTTTGGCCTTTTTGCATCTATGTTCTTCCAAGCAATCTCAAAGAAAATTGATCTAACCCTTGAAAAATTACTATCGACTTAGAAAAAGAGAAAATGATACTAAGTAGATCTCAATAGCCAAGCTTCTTGTTAAAATCCAACGATTTGAAATGAGGGAGGAGTTCTCCTTTTATAGGTGAGAATCCTCCTCGATTACAATACATAACCACATGCTTAGCTCAAAACCATGAGCTAAAAACCATTTTCCCTCGAAAACCATGGCAAAAGTACAAGTAAATAATAAAAAACATCAAATACTATGATCAATACGTTAGATGTCCCTCTAGAAGAGGCCAAATACAATATAAAAGTCACATGTAAGGACCAAGTAGAACCCAAGGGAGGTGCAACCCTTAATAAAAGTGCCAACATCCACATAAATGGTACAACCAATTCAACTCAATGGTCCAAAAAAATTAAAATGCTCCAATGTCTACCTCGTCCATCCAAGGAATGGTCCAAGAAGTGAAGAAGCATCCTAGAAGAAGATTATGTCACCTAGCATGTGTGAGTTGTCCCATCAATAAAATCGTCTCAAAGGTATGTGTGACCTCAATGAAGCAAGGGCTCCTCATGGATGGGTCCAATAAACACTCCATGTCATCAAGGGGTGCAAATAATGATGTGTAATCACCCTTGTAATGTGAATTCACCATCTCTAATGCATTAAATACCCCATGTGTGGTACAGAAAGGAGTACATAATGCATGAGCATGCAATAAACTGCCCAAATGTGCAAGGAGGATGCATGCAAGTGGTCTATGTAGCATGTGTGATGACATGGTGTCCTGTTGTGGCCCAATGGATTGTCATGGATCCCAATGCATCAACACGTATCCCAAGGAAATGTCATAGATCTTGAGGCATGGTACACATATCGCAATGCACAATACCCACTTGAAGTGATGGGTGTAGCATCTTATGAAACCATTAATGGGTAGAATCTAGTGACATCATTTAACACATCATAACAAAATGGGTTAGTTTTAGTACTTGCTTAAGTCTTCCTAAGGGGAACAATGTTGACCCTTATGCATGCATCAAGTCCTAAGATAACCCATACTTCCTAAGTACCTAGGTGAAAGATAGGTCATAATGAGTAATAAATGATGAAAAGGGAAAGGGGAAAGGGTTTCATGTGATTAGCCTCAAAGTATTAGACATGCACATGTCTTATTATTCATTTAATTTATATCTATCTAGCTTCATTTGGCTAGGAAATGTGATTTACAATAACCTTCTATAGGGAGCTTATCATTGAGTTTATGTCCTCAACATTGTTTCTTACTACCACTTTGAGCCTTTTCCTTTAGATGTTCAGTTTATTGAACAAGTCCCTTTTATTTAGATATTCCTAGACAAACTAGGGACAGTGCATTGACCTCATAGCGATGGGAATTGCTCCATCTTAATTATTGACTTTTAACTTTTCCCTTCACCTCATGTTCATGTTAGTCACTTTATTTATTTCAGGATTTAGATTTGACCTTTCCTTTTGACCTTTGAGAACAAATCTTGATGCAATCTCTAGATCGGATAGTGCACATTCATGGTGCCTGTAAGGTAGCTAGAGAGGTAGTAGGGGGGCCCAGAGGACCCATAGTGA
>CBVK0100746230.1:0-11885 GCA_900067695.1 Picea abies
AATAATGTCATTTCAGAATATTTGCTAATACAACTGGTCAGCGTAAAACAGAATGGCAGCATCACCGTGTGAATGATGTTACTAATTCATGTAATCATGTATATGGGAAGCACAGCAACACCTTCCAGTGGGCTTGACTTGATCCTTTCGTCCTCCCATGCTTCTTCTGTGCAAAGAATTGGAATGGCCGGCTGCGAGAGAACTCCTTTGTGTAAAGCTTACTTAATTTAGATAAAAACGGTGCCATATAATGAAACGAGTGCTTATTAGAAAATAATCAGCAGGATGGCCCATTGCCATTGTTTCTCACAGGGTTCCACTCCCATAACTTGTCCGAGCAGGTTGGCAAACATGCGCCATACGTTAAAGCGTTAGTAAGAACTAGGTAAGATAGATTACTATTATACAGATCTTCGGCCATGGCGAGTTGATCTGGTGTTCTCGGACACATTAAACATGTAGTCATCAAAGGTAGTTCAATGTCTTCATTCAAGGAAATAGGGCAACTGACAGTATTCCAAACATTTCTACCCAAGCTGTAAATGCGTTCTTGAATGTCCTCTAACTGATTTGGTAGGCCGTATTCCATGTGATCTCCGAGTCTTTCTTCCTCTATTGTCGATTTGGGCATTATTTTTATATCGGTGGGCAATTCTTCGAACTTAACGATTTCATCTTTAGTACCCGTTTTGATCTCGAAATTACAGGACTCGGCCGTTGTCCTTGGTTTGCTACATGCCCTGTAGGTCTGACACTGGTGCATGCTGGTCCGCTCCTGGATTGCCACTGAGCAAGATAGATCATGATTTCCATTAACTGATATAGTTTCATTTTCGATTCCATTATGACGTTTCTTTGCTCGCAGCCGTTCTTCCTCGGACACTCCTGGCCTTTTGTACACACGGCAAAGGGAGAGTTCGTTCTGCCAAAATAGATTCAAGTTACTCAGTCTTCAATATGTCCCCACAATCAGGAATGGATCCTATCTCTATATCAGAAACATCAAATAAATAGAGAAGTTTCAAAACTTATTGTTCAATATTTAACATAAAACCACTTATGTAAATATATTTTAATTCTAAATTTTTATGCAATCCGTTCAAATATACAAAATTGACCTAATTTTTTAAATTATACATTAGCGTAATCCCATATTTATCAAAGCAATCCGTTAAAATATACAAAATTGACCTAATTTTTTAAATTATACATTAGCGTAGTCTCATATTTATCAAAGCTTATACAAAATCTAATCCGTATCCCCAAACTTCAAGATTTTGTGCTTATAAAACTTTTATTTTAATTTGATTCCTCTCTACGCTTTGATGAAAAATTTAGGCTGACTTTTAAATATAATTAAATTGATTCTTCCTTCCTAGTATCTTCAACACAGATTGCAGAATGTGTAGCTTTATTGATGCTACACGCCCTAATATCTTCAACCCAGATTGTAAGAGCATCTAGATCGCAATAAATAATTCCCACCCAGATTGTAAGAGCATCTAGGTTGTAATACATAACAGGTGTAGTAAGAGAAATATAAAATTAGCACTCTACAAAATAACCGTTGAAGATCTCCCGAGGCAAAAATAAAAAATAAAAAATACGCCTGCTTTTGGATCATCGCCTCTAAGCAAACAATTTAAATGGCCTTCTGTATAAATACCTTCTGAGTTGTTTGGGTCTCGACCTGTGGCAGCCTGTATTCGTTCATGATCCAGCTAGTCCTTTTCCCCTTGGGCGCCTTCCCTTTATAAAATACCAGCGTTTTCTTCAAGCCGATGGAACGAGAAACTTCATTGCGAATCATCCGGTCGGCGCCTGTAGCTTTCCAATACCCAGACGTAGTAACTCTGTTAGGTCGATCTCCACTCCTATACTTTCTATCTCGCTGCACGTAAAAGAACCACTCATTCTCTCCAAGGGAAGCGAAAGCTGTGAAATTCAAGATACAGCTAAGGTTATAAAGAGAAGACCATAGTTTCTTTCATCATTCATGCTTCGAAAAGGAAGAAAAAATATAAGATTGATATGAATGAAGTAAATAGAAACAGTGGGTCTATATAAATATGGAACCTGGAAGCTCCCAGGGGTCGTATCGATAGAGATCGATCAATGTAATCAGTTCAATATTGAAGTGTTTCCCCTCCACTTTTCTGCGCAGATAAAACTCCACCAGTTCTTCTTCTGTAGGATGGAATCTGAAGCCCGGCATGAGCACATCCTGGTCATGCTTGAAGCTGCTTTCAACTGCTTTCTTCTCTTTGTCTTTCATACTGTAGGAAGACGTGGGCAAATTTTTTGCTGCGAAAGTCATTTACACCCTAAAATTCAGACATTAATTTACACTAAACACTGAAGCGGAAGTCCTGAAAACTGGGATGTCTCAAACAAAAATCTGATATCCCTCTCTCTTCCTGGATTATATATAGGCAAACAAATGCAAAGATGCTCAATATGGTCGAAGAGCTTTCACGATATGTCAAGTAATTGACGAATGAAGAACTGTCAGCGTGAGTCGGGGGTCCCCATTCGAATTACATTGACGCACGGCGTGTTGCAAATTGCAAATGGTTTGGGCCCATGGAAAGATCTACACAGCGCTCTGGGCCACATAAAGTTGGACCTTTCTTTAACACCTGACAAAGACCGCAGTGATTTTGGTTTGGCCTGCAGTACGACACAATTTAGTAGAGTCCAAAAATCGTGGACCATCTCTCGCTCTCCTTCCTTTACTCCGAGAATATTCAGCCATTGCCGGCCATGTGAATCGCAACAGTCAAGGGAGACCCGTGACACAACGTCAGTCAGTTGGTACGCGTACCAGCGTGCGGTACAAAAATAAAAATTTAGCAAACCCTATCCCTGAACAAACCGCCATTTTTCCCTATTCCCTTGATTGAATTCCTTTTGTGATAAAAATATGGAGACAATGAATCAGCCTCCCTTTTTCCTGAGTATTATGGACAAAATTATACCACCTTTTAGAGAGCACTCTGAATTTAAGTCTTGAAAGCATCTGCAACTACTTCCACCGGCTACATTTATCGACCTTGACCGCCACTCCACTCCGTCCCACACAACATGAATTCCACTTTTCTCAACTTGGATCTGTCACTATTAATGCTATCACTGTCGATCAGCTACATCCAATATGCAGATTTTTCTTTCCGGCTTTAATAAAAATCACAGTCCCTATTACGGAAACCCGGGACTGTGTTCTCCAAACATATCTTTGATTCTTATCTACAAGATCTGAAGAATATGCTACGTCTCCTCTCCAATTGGAGACAAGTTAAGAGAAATGTAGAAACATGGCAATAAAGAAGTTACCTTCAGAAGTTTAAATCAGTCTGACAGTCGTGACTCTTCCTTGACCGATTGCATACCTTTCAGTTACTCACGTTTAATACCTCACACACCTCTGCCAGTAAAATGTCAGCAAACGATTAAAGGCCGAGTGAACTGTGTAGATCACAGGTGTTTCAGACCAAGGGTCGTGTGAAGTTTTATACCATAACATCAAATTTCACTTTGACGCTTTCTCGACGTAAGCTATATTCACGTAGAGTGAAAGTCAACTAAAGTTTGAAATGCAAGGTGAATTACTGTTAATTCCATATTGAATTTTACACCATATTCATGGTTTATATTGTGAATTAATTTTATTTAGAGTAAGGAAAGTAGAAATTACTGTCCATTCCATATTGAAGTTTACACCATATTAACGGTTTAGATTGTGAGTTGATTGTGAATTAATTTTATTTAATGAAAGTATAATTTTTTTGTATGGAAAGTAGTAAGGTGTTTAACAATTTAGTAGGGGAAACGTTGTTACTATTCACGTTATAAATTTGATTTTTATATTTGATAAAAAGGTAGATTTATGATAGGGTGGAGAGTACTTTACAAAATATTTTAATATATTAAAAAATATATATTGGGTTAATAATATATTAAAAAATATATAGTGATTTGAATTTTTTTTTTTAATTTATTTTTATTTCAATTAATAAATAATACAAAAATGTAGTAATTAAGGAGATCACAATATATTATAAACTAGCACAGTAGCTAAATAGCTGTTGGTTAATGTTGAAAGGCTGATAACATGAAAAGAATCCTTAAAAAAATATATTAAATTTTATTGTTGATTAACAAATAAACGGTTGGGTTTCATTTATTTGGTGTTAATATTTGAATTTATGTTAATCACTTAAATATGATTAGGTAAATGTAAAAAGGTAAACACATAAACGAATGTCTTTATAATAGCTAGGAAGTTAATGATTGAAATTAATCATGTCCATAAAAAACTTATTAAGCACTAAACTCCTATTAAATCTACCCATTGTCAATAGGTGTACGCCTTTCTGCGTAAATATATTAATATTTTTGAACATTTAATATTAATGTATTAAATTATCATATATTCATTTTAACCCATCAAATACTAAGAATGATCAAATCTCTATAAAACCCTTTTTAAAATGCAAAATTTAAAGAAAAATTAAAAATTTGAACTTCAAAAAAATTAATCATTAAACCAACAATTGTCAAATTCCAATTAAAAAATTAGAAAGTTTAATCTATACCTACTCTTCTTTTTTTTAATTATGTGAATTCTATGTACGTTTAATCTATCCCTACTTTTTTTTAAATTATGTGAATTCTATGTATCATCCTAAGTGTCATTTTTACATTGTAAAATAACAAAGACACGATTCACATCAAGGTTTTGTTGTATGACAACGCAAACCATGATGCACATTAATGTGTTCGTTAGGTTTGCATTGACATGCACTATTAATGTGTTGAACAAATAACTTAGTATCATTGTATGTTGCAATACCTAATACAAAAATTGAAAATGTATTGATAAACGTTGTTAGTATATTTGTATCACCTTGTGTCTAATTTAGCATCAACTTGACTATCAAGTATATTGAAAAAATAAATTACTCTTGCAAGTATGAATTTTAACATCTTAATTGTGTTAAATTGTGAATTTAAAAATATTTTTTTGCATGATAAAATCATAAAAAATATATATGTAGTTTGTTTTGATGTTATGAATTTTCTTGCCAAGATTTTTCTCTCCATTTGCTAAAATATGTTGTGTATCTTAGATTTGAAAATGATTTTACATACAAGATATCCAAAAATATTATAGAAAATTGATTTTACTTAATTATATAAAAATACTCTTAAGATAAGAAAAACCTTATATTTGATCTTATCACATAAGTAATTCTCTCTCATTCACTTGCCTCTTAAGGTTGGGTGACTTCTCAATGAGTTAAGCTCCAAATACTATAAATTCCATAGACCCCATAAGGAAGACTCCATCATTATTTATAACTACCCAATGGGCCTTCTTTAATTCCTAAGAGCTTCACCTTGTTAACCAATATCTTATCACATTCATTCATAAAGGGGGTTCTAAAATTGCGAAAAATACAATCAATCATATTTTAGATTTTTGGGTTGGGAGAAGGGGGAGGGGAGCGAGGTGGAATGTGAGGTACGATGGGTTTTACAGGTATTCAAGGGGTATAAGAAGGGGTATACGATAAAAATAGGGGATATATAGTAAAAGTAAGGGCTTCTCCATTAGAAATATGTATTGAGAGGGGCATTCAACAAAAGTATTTTGGGAGGAATTTATAAATATCTAGTGAAATTAGAGATATTATTTAATATCCAAAAAATTCACATTTTGTCACAAGTTCATTGAGTTAAGATCCTGTGCTTTAATGTGGCCCCATTACATTTATTCAACACTAACTACCATGTTGCCTTATTTAATAATAAAAAGTATAGTTGACCAAGTCCACCTTACATTGAATGACCTCCACCATTATTAGTCTATCATGGGCCCTTCCTCCCCATGTTACACCACTAGGGAGGATCCCAACATTCCACTCCCCTCGGAACATAATTGGTATTAATACTTATTGTGAGGAGGTAAAACCATAACCAAGGGTAACATGGATGAATGTTGACTATAATGATGAATTAATGCAAGGAAGAAGGGCCCCATGTAAATATGCTAGCCACCATGTTGAAGTAGTCCAATAAGCTCCATCTTAAACCTGGGTCCCATGTATGAGTGTTGATGATAATGTTGAAGTAGCTTGTGTCCCATGTGAAAGTACAAAACACAATACTAAAGTAATTCAAGGATCTCATCTCTAAATCTATGTCTCATTTCTTAGTGCTCAAGTTGTCTCCTTTATGAAGATATCTAAACTCAAAAGTTGATGGAAATTGTTCTCCAAATGTATACCCTATTCATGTGGATCCAACTAAACAGATCCATCCATATCCGAAAAATCCTCCAGATAACACACTACTACCAGAGAATAAGCAAGCTAAAAACTAGTATTCATAACGAGCTCCTGAATTCTCTCCATGATGTCCTCTACGTAGGGAGGAGTAGAGTCGTCAAATAGAATTTGAAAGTAGTTATCATCCCATAAATGACAACTACCCATGTACTAGTCATCACAATTATCCTCTAAATCATGCTAGACATATCTCACTCAATTATACTCTTTATGAATGAAAGGATATGTGGTTCCAATAATAGAAGTCTCTTCAAATTTATGGAGTATCAATTTCATATCTTGGTATCCCTTCTACATATCCTATAAATGTTTTTTCACCAACATTCACTATTCCCATGGCATGCTACACCACATTTCCATTATTCACTTCCATTAGGGCTTCAGGGTAGAAATTTGAAAGGGATATAGTGCGCTAGATATTAAGCGGAAAAATTAAAAATAATATGTCATGTCAAAGCCCCCAAAATCCTCTTTCTAATGGTGTAAGCTTGCAATTGTGAGAACAAACACCTAAAATTCAAAAATATCAAATCCATTCCACAGAATAATAGACACAAGAACATAAAATGAACCCTTAAGGTAATTTAACATCATCAAATAATTATGGAAGGAATCACTCCACAAACCATGCTTGTTCTAAAAAAATACATCTAACATATCTCAATACAAAAAAATCTTGTGTATTTGATCTATATTGGATAATTATATTATTTTTAATATATCTTGATGATTTCATAGTAGAAATAATTAGAGGAATCACCTTGCATGGAATTTATCGTGGTAGCTCCTAGTTTGGAAAATTAAGGTCTAGAACCTTCCGGGGCAATTTTGAGGATTCAAACGACATGTTTTGGGGTTAAAACTTCCTCATCATAGCTCGAAGCCTGTAACTCTATTCTACACATCGATACCAACAATGCAAACATCTCATCAATGGGATCTTGTATGCAAAAGTTATACCTCCCAAAAGTTGACCTATCATGTTGAACACCATGGTACGGGATGATTCCATGTCGGCCCCCATTAATCATGCATATGGGCCTATCCACATGAGGAATTTAAAAATATTCTAGAAGGTTCAAAATCATACCACAATTGAGGGTTGAGGAAGTAAAAACCTAGTCCTAGAAGGATATTGGGCTATGTTAAATATCGGGCCACTAGGAGGACAAGGGGTTCCATTCTATACTATTGTATTGTGTTCCATAGCTAATAAGAATAAATAGGAGTGGAAAATTAAAGAGAATAACAGAGGGGGTTAATGTTCTATAACAACCTAACTGGCCACATGTCTTAGGTAACTCCATAGAGAGTACCTTCTTCCTTGTACTTGCATTATTTACATACAAGAGAAAAGAGAGAATAACAACTTCACCTTCTAGTTGGGTTTCCAACCGTAAGGGTTTCCGAGAGAAAATGTTCATGGAATTTTGTGGATGGTATGTGATTTTATTTTATTGTTCTTTATTTTCTGCATTTTATCTATTTCAAGTAGAATAAGAACATCAATAACTAAAATTTTTGGAAATATAAAGGAATTTAACCTTCATAGCTTGATTTTAGTTTATTTATTGAATTGTTCCAGTGGAATATCCATGGTAGTTTATAGATCAGTATTTATATATTCTAATGATTATTCCTCGGGGTATATTCCCACTACCCCTTATTATTATTTTATGTCCTCTTAACTACCTAGTAGGTCTATTTATTACCCACCAACTACCAAGTGGCCATATTCCATGTCATTATATCCTTAGGTACCTCCATAAGTACATTAAAATCTAGTCCCCTTAACATGTTTCATCCTCAAAACATGAGAAAAGGTCATGAAACATGAACTTCTAAGAAATGTAGTTAACTAGTACCATGGACGAGCATCCATCCATCCAAATGAAATGTGGACATGGGGTCCAATTGTGGCCTTTCCACATCGATATAGATTTTGGTTGCATCTTGGGTCCATGTCCTTGTTGTGATACTATCATATCTCTCTACATTTCATATATTCCTCCATGTTACTCCATACATGGTGCTTGTTTAGTTCCATGTTCATTCATAGTAAATTTACGAATGTTATCTCCCTTACCTTGATGACTATTTTTTCTCTGGGTGGCATGTGTGGAGATATAAACAAACCTTAGCTATTGATTATTCTTTCTCCGACTCTTTAAATTGTCGTTCCTTTCAGCCATTTAGCTCCTTATATTATTTTTTATGAACCAACTCCTTAAGAATGATAAAATGTCAATGGATAACAATCCACTTTGACAAAGAAGTCTCCTTTTACAATATATTCATTGTACAAGATGAGATAAAATGATCCTAAGATTATATCTCATTGGTATAAATATAGGAGAAACCTGATTATTATTTACATAAATTTTCTTTGTTGTATGTCTATAGTGTGTTAGGTTGTGTATATTCTAGCATTAATTTGTATGATATGTTATTCTGTGACATATTTTATTAATCGTTGCAAATGGATCTCTAGTATTTTATGACAAGTAACTTACATGAGTAGCCATATTTTATTTATGGTGGATGTTGTTGGATAATAGGAGATGATATATTTTCTTCAAGTGGAATTGTTTTTATTTGAATGTGTCATTAAGCTATTATATTATAAAAGTCATTTTTAAAGATATTGTTTTTATCCTCAAGAAAGTATTTGATATACAAACCATGTTTAAAATATAGTTCCATGACATTGTAGCTTTATGTTATAGATGTCTTGGAAAAATTCTTTGATATATTTTTTGAGTGAGTTAATTCCAGGCATCATCCTGTATGTCATTTCTACATGGTAAAACAATGAAAACATTATTCAGAATAATGTGTTGATTATGGTTGTATCATATGTGCATCGCCTTGTGCCAAGATTGTGTTGTCTACAACACACAAAAAAAATGATGCACATCAATGTGTTGATTAGGTTTGCATTGACATGCATTATTTTGTATGTTTGTTTTGTTGCAATTGTGCTTTTTAAATAAATTAGTATCATTGTATGTTGCAATACCTGATACAAAAAATGTATCGATAAATATTGTTAGTGTATTTGTGTCACCTTGCATTGAATTTAGAATTATTGTGTCTCAAATGTATTTAAAAAATAAATTAGTGTTGCAATCATGAACTTTAACATCATACTTGCATCACAAAAACTATATATGGAATTTGCTTTGATGGTTTCAATATTCTTTCAAAGACTCCTCCCTCCACTTTATAGAATATGTTATGTACCTTCAATCTGAAAACACTCTAACATATAATATATTCAAGATTACCACAACAAATCTCCTTTACTTAATTATATAAAAATACACTCAATGTATGGAAACACCTTATAATTGATCATATCATGGAAGGAATCCAGTCATCTTCACTTGCCTCTTAATGTTTGGTGGCATCTCAATGACCTAAGATCCAAATACTATAAACTCCTCAAACATCATAAAGAGGACTACATCCTTATTTATAACTACCCACTAGACCTTCCTTAATGCGTGGGGGATTCACCTTGTTAACCAATATCTTATCACATTCATTCATAAAGGGGGGTTCTAAAACTGCAAAAAATATAATCAATCATATTTTACTTTTTTGGTTTTGGGGTATATAAAGAGGGGTATAAGGTAAAACACATGATATCTAGAAAAAATAGGGGCTTTTCCATTGGAAACATTTACTGGGATGGGGTTTCAACAAAAGGTTTTTGGTAGGTATTTATCAATATCTAGTGAAATTAGAGGTATTATTTAATATCCCACGAATTCATGTGCTATGTCGTAGGTTCATTGAGCGGAGATCATGTGCTTTAATGAGGCCCCATTGCATTTATTCAATACTAACTACCATGTGGGATTATTTAATAATAACCATTGCATTTATTCAATACTAACTACCATGTGGGATTATTTAATAATAAAAATCATAGTTGATGTATTCCACCTTACATTGAATGGAATCCACCATTATTACTCTACTATGGGCCCTTCCTCCCCCAATTATTCCCCTAGGGAGGATCCCAATATTCCACTCTCATTAGAGAAGAAATTACATTAATGTTTGTTTTGAGGAGGTACAACCATAAGCTACGGTCCCAAGGATGAATGTTGATTTCAATGATGAAGTAAGCCAGAGAATAAGGGTCCCATGTAAAAGTGCTAGCCACCATATTGAAGTAGTTGAATAAGCTCCATTATAAACATGGGTCCCATGTATGAGTGTTAACCATAATGCTAAGGTATCTTATGTCCCATGTGCATGTAAAAGCCACAATACTAAACTAATCCAAGGAGCACATCCCTAAACCTAGGTCCCATGTCCAAGTGCTCAAGATGACTCCCTTCTGAGGATACCTAAACTCAATAGTTGACTGAAAATGGTGCTCCAAAGTCCTATCCTAATCATGTGGAACAAAATATATAGATCCATCCATATCTCAAAATCATCTAGATAAGACACTACTATTGGAGAATAATAAATATATAAACTAGTAGTCATAAGAAGATCCTAAACTTCCTCCATGATGTTCCCTACATAGGGAGGAGTAGTGATCTAAAACCAAGGTGACATTAATACCAAACTTGACTTGGTTCTAGGCCACTTAATGAAGGTCAAATTTACAATTACAGATCTATTTAAATTGATTGCATCAAAGGTGTAAAGATGTGCTTATGAAGGCTTCAGTCCAATTTGAATATTAACTTTGTGAATGCAATAATAATCTCATGTATCATCACTTATTGCATTTAATGAACATGATAGAAAAAAATACATGAATAAAAAAACATGAGACAATAAATTCACACATGAGGAAAGAGATCACTGAGTTGTTAATGGAGTTCACTAGGCCATCATGGCTACATCTCTGGATCTGATTGGAATATGAATCGCTTGATTATCCTTCCTTTTAAAGGGATGAAATCTTCTCACAAAATGTGGCACATTCTCCAAGGCTCTGAAATAAGTGATATTTCTTCAAACACCAAAGGGACTACATTCTTCTCAAAGCTCTCTCAAAGGGGCCTCAATGGGCTTACAAACCACGAGCATGGTTTATTGATTCTCTCCTCAAAGATCTCTCAAAGGAGTCTCCACATATATCCTCCCAAATATCTCCCAATAAAGAGTTTAAATAGGTTCCTTAGTCTCCATAATCAAAGGAGACAAGATCCACAAATTTAGGATCTAATAACCACTCAAGGACAAAAAAAAAAAGAAATCATCTCAAGCAACTCATGAGACCCTTAACTTCCTCCTTCATAATAAGAAACCAATTGTAATAAAGTGAGGAAGAGTCCAAACCAACTCATGACACCCTTAACTCCCTCAAGACTAAGAAATTGATTTCCTCTTAAAATTACGAAACTAATTTGTGAGTTTAATTCTCACATAAAACTAATTTCCCTTTTTTACAAATAATATGTGAGATTTCCACTCACTCCAAGTATTCCTCATTTTTCCAATTTGGATGACTAATACATGAGTTTCTCATACTCATTCCAAGTATTAATCATTCTTACAATTTAA
>CBVK0100746244.1:0-14282 GCA_900067695.1 Picea abies
TGTTTTCATCCCAAGGGTTAGGGTGTTTAGGGTTTCTACAAACAAGGGTTTTCCCTGTATTATAACTCTCTGGTATACATGCGAGGTCGACCAATAATACTTGACCTAATATCTCATGGAACCAACTAAGGAGGCTAGACCGTACCCTTAGTCGTACTACTTCATTACCCATGTACTAGAGAGTATCTTCCCGAATGTTGTTCTTTGTGGCACTATAGCAGTTAAGCGGTTGATCAGTGTATCTACAGAGGGCTTCATGATATCTAGGTCAATCTGTATACATGTGTTGTCTGGTGCGCTACCACTCGAAGGGGTATGAACAGGGGTTACAAGGGTGGCCAACAATGTGCGCTTAAGTACCATTTGTAGTTCCTGCATGTATTCTTCCTCGACCGCAGATTTATGCGCTAAACGACAAATCTTTGTAGCTTTAAGACGTTGGAATACGTCTCTACCCTGAAGAAAAAAAAACCCACAATGTTTTGCCAAGGAAAGTGCTTTGATACCACTTGTAAGGTACCAGGTCTATTATAATAGCAGAGAAACAAAAACACTGCAAAAAATAACAACAGAACAACATAGTATATGAAACCACAACACCAAATTAATACTTTTATTGATATGAAACAATGTTCACTTGCCTCTTCTAGGGGGCAACCTCCAGCAGAGAAACACTCAATTACAATAATTCTCAAGACAAAAATTCTCATGTCTTCTACTCTTATTTATACTAATTCTCTCTTCTAAAGAACCTTCTAGCGGAATATCTTTCTATAAGTGGAAGCTTCTATTAGGCCATCTTACATTGATTTGTTCTCATTTATTAAATAGGCTTTATAAACTAATGTCGGCTTTTATTACATGGAAAATATATCACTCTACCTACATGAGGGGTTAGGGAGCTTAGGTCCCTAACATGGGATGAGAGCCTCCCCTATGTTCAACACAGCTACAACATAGCCCTCAATAGCTTGATCGGCCACAACCCCTTTCAAGTGGGATTGATATTTCAACCATTGGGTCCCATTGATGTCACACTGCCCCTTGCATCCATAGAGGTAGAATCTTTCCATGTTCAATCTGAGGCCAACAAATCCACCACATTTATTGAACGAATTTAACACATCCGCCAACAGGTCCATGATATTTTACAGAAATCCAATGCTAAGTACAAGCAACGCCATGATCAACACCTGGTGTCAGACCAATTTTAGCTGGGAGACAAGGTCTGGTTGCATTTGCAGAAAGAGCACCTTACAGGGCCCCATCAGAAGCTTCATCCACTTTTATATGGACCTTACACCATCACTAAGGTTTTGGGTGACAATGATTTTGAGTTAAATATTCCCCCCTTCCTTGGCTTGCACCTAGTGTTCAATGTGTACCTCCTTCGGCCATACTTTCCACCATTATTGGACACATCAGAGATAGCAGAAAAGTTGACACCGATAGAGCTCAACCCTAACTGCATGGAACATGCCACCATTGATCAGATTGTGGACACTCAGGTTAAGGGCATTTGACAACAGAGGATTCAACTTTATTGGGTTCTCAAAGTAGGGTAGCTCCTGCACCAAGGCAAGTGGCTCACCCAAGGCCAAGTTCAGTAGAAGTTTCCCCATCTAATAGGGGCACTCAACACAATGTAGACCATTGATTCCTAAGGGAGGAGGAGTGATCCAGGTGGATATCAGTGGCCACCCACCTATTCCACTGGCTCAAAGAAAAGTTTTCCATTTTGGCAATTTTTCGGGTCTCGAACTTCTGGGACCGTTTTGAGGCCCTAAACAACGTTTTTTTACGTTGTGGGGCCTAGACAATAGTCATAGGAGATATCCATAGGCTTTGGCCTGGACTCGGTCGAAATGTGTACTTCTTGGCTAGACCTTTCCAATGGGCTACTTAGCACACCAAATGAAGATCGTATGCAAAAGTTATAACCTCGGGAATTTGACGTATTGTAGTATACCTAGGGAGGTAATATGGAGTACCTAGAGAGGTACCCAATGGGAATGTGGTTATGTATTATTAATGGAAGTCATTTAATATATGAGAATGCGGGCATTCAATGTAAGGTGGACTAGGTCCACTATGGTAGTTAAATGTAATAAATGTAAGAAGACTCTCTAGAAGGTTCCTAGAAGATAGAGAAAGCTATATAAAAAAGTGTAAACAATGTAATGAGATATAGTGAAGAATATTATCATTGTAACAAGCAAGTATTGCTTGAGAAGTGTATTTCTCCATTCCAATTTATGCTTCCCATATTTGAGTAAATTTTAATAGAGGGGAAAGTGTTATTCATAAATTAAAATTGAAAAATGTCATTTGGAAAAATCCAAATTATAATTAAAGATACATTGGGTTCTTCTAACACCAACATCAACGAGCCATTGGTGGAAACAGTGAAACTAGTAAGAAAATGTGGCGATAATGTCTAAATCCAATGTGAGTGGGAGTGATGACATGATTTGCTCTAAGAGTTTAATTGAAGCAATGAACAATGTTCTCATATTTGTATCAATTATTGTTCTCACTTTATATACTACTTCTGTAGAATATAATAAAATAAAATCTTTTGGAATAACTATCAATTAATGTTTTCATAATATGTGCTGCTTCTGTAGAATATAATAAAATAGAATATTTGAGAATAGTTAATAAGTGACATACCTATTCAATTCATATAAAAAAATTCTATAAATTTTGACAGAATTAATGTCCAAACTTATTTAAACAGAACACTCAACTACATGTAAATTATTAATCTTATGTTTTATTGCTTTTTCTGATTGCCCATACAGACAGATTGCAACATCACCGGCATCCATTTTTCAAGAATACACACTTCTACATTTATATTTATTTTTTCATCTTTTTTGTTTCAGGGTTAGAATTTCAAAATTGAAAAGTCAAATTTGAAAAATACTATAATGTCTATTTTGTATTTTGCCATTTTAATAAATTACAAAGAAATCCTTATAATAAATTTCTAATCATATTTAACTGATAAATTGGCTAGTAATCAACAATTTATCGATCAAATTCCATCCCTCAATGCTAGATGTTGAAAGCTGACATTAAATTCAAAAAAATTTAAATTCAAGTATCCTTCTTATGTAAATCATCACCTAGTTAATTTCACACTAACAAATTTGTAATTTATAGTGTACGACGGAACTTAAATTGCCCATTAACCACTCATATCCCGAAGAAAGTGTTGACCTGTGCAGTGCACTCAAGCACACAGGTAACCAAGACAGAGAAACCTGATAATTTCCGTTTCATGTACTTGGCACATTATTGAAGGATAGGAAAAGATCGATCTCAGAATTAAAAACTTTTCATTACCCTCTTTTATCTTTTAGATGGTGACATCGCCCAAAAGCTAGGATGAGTATGAACAGACTTTTAGCATTTAATGCCAAAGACTGGTCAATGTACGACGTGATTCACATCGCATAAATTTTGACAGAAGCTTCTAATTAATCTTCTGATGGACGATGGGTTCCAACTTCCGCGACAGAGGCATGGATGATAGAAGTAATTCTTTACTCCGCCATTAATAATATCGTCATCTCTTTAATGCTAGATTTATCGAGATGACCAGTCGTGATTTACCGTGCAGTAAATAAAACGCAATATTACGGACTCACAAAGACAGTTGTAGAAGATTCGCATGGCAGTAAATATCCATGGTCAAAATCTTAGAAGACTCTGAAACTCCGGTTTCCCCGATTGGGAGGGGCTGTCAATGGAAAATTTCCCTCAAAAGGAGAGCAGCTTGAATTAAGGCAGATATTACAGTGCTACATCACAAATTTATTACCTTTCAGCTGTAGTGTAAACTTTCTAATTTTCGTATTTTTCTGGTTTAGTTTTTGTTTAATTTTTTCTAAAAATTCCTTTAGAAGTTTAGAAATTGTTACGTGGTTGAGTTGGTATAATTTTTTTTTAGTGATTCTATATAATTATAAGTAGAACAAATTTATTTATGCATTTAAAAAAATAATTAAAAACAACTATTTTACTAATATTTGTTTCGGTCTTTTTCACGTCTTTTCTCTGACTTCACTGTCACTGGGTGTCATTGTAATTAACGTGTGAGTAAATCGATAAGATCTTTGGATAACGTTGAACTCGCACCAGGAAGGCGTCACTGCTGGTTTTCTGAATTTTGTCTTAAAATTAACGACACGTAGTACACATTTATTTGCAATAACGTAGTTGACATACGATTGCTGGAAAATTTAAAAACTGTTCATAAATTTTGATTCTGACCATACACCCATGTTTTTGCAGTAGTGTAAACGTTTTAACTTTTGGTTGTTTTTGGTAAGGTAATTTTTTTAGTTTGATTTTATTAGAAATTGGGTAATGAATTATTGGATGTGAAGATTTGAATGGTTAAGTTTGTATAATCAAAATGTCCTAGAGATTTTTGAGCAGGCTGAATCCATTTATGCATTTAGAAATGCAATTTAAACAATAAAAAATAAAAAATTTGTCTAAATTTACATGGCTCTATATTTACACAACAGGATTCCGGCTAAAAAAAACTCAAAAGATAAAACGTTTAACCAACACCCATGTTTTCATTGTGGGGATTTGGTCTGCACCATCTGAACCTAAATGATCAGAAAGAGATGTATGTATATCTTTGATCCCCTCACTTAAGCCTGAAATTAAAGTTTAAAAGGTTTACTGCTGTAGAAAATTTAAAAGCAAGCAAAGCTTCACACAACAAATTTATTCCTCAATTGTAGAATACTTTCAAGTTCAAGGAGACTGGCTGGTTGGAGGTCATGGAACTCTGAATAAAATATAATGATCGTTTGGTTTAGAAGAAGTTAAAGTCTATAAAAATGTATATATTTTATTGGATTTATAAAGAAATCCATATTTATAATTATTAAAAAAAAACACATATTCTTAACTATAAATCTAATAATCATATATATTTTATAAAATAGTTATTTAAATTTTTATAATTTAACATATTCAATAGCTTTCTTATACTAATAACTTTCTTATACTAAATAAGATAAAAACCATGCAAAATACTCAATTCAAACTCTTGATATTGTTGGAATAAACCAGATATGGAGGTCATCATTTTCCCCTAAAATGCACAAACAAGAAGAATACAATCATATTATTTCCAGTCCACAGCTGTCTTCACCTGTGATGAAGATACAACTTATGATATAATTGTTGGGCACAAGAAAGATTTATCTAGCAAAAGATGCGTCATATTTATGCATCTAGCTGAGCTGATATCATAGATTGAATTAGGATGAGAGCTCAAAGTATAGCATCGGCATAGATTAGAATGATGAAGAACATGAACGAAATCTCAACTATGTGCAGATGCAATAAAGGACGCGTTGTTCCAGTAATCATTGTCATCTTCGAGATGTAATTCGGGCCATGGCGAAGCAGACTGCTGCTGAAAACTTGTGGTCAATTCTGAAATCATGCAGCCAATGTTATTGTTGTCGTTGTCCAGAGGAAGCTCCAAAAAACCTGTGAAATGCACATGTGGAGGGCCTAATTTCTCAAACCTAAAAAAATCCTCAGGGGTCTTATGTCCTGTCTGACCCACAGTCACATCAGCAAAACATGAAAGTATTTCAGGAGATTTGACAATACAGTCCCCAATCCAGTCAGCTGATGCAGAATTGCATTGTTGGGAGCCATTGTCCTTATTTTTATGATTTGGGTTCAAGGACTCATCACAACTATTTTGGGTAGAAGCACAGCTCGAGGAAGAAACTGAAGCAGACAATCTGGGTGTCTTTGGAATTTCAGAGGATAAAACCTCATCGTATCCTCGTCCATTTGGATCATTTTTATCAAACACATGACATGAATTCTCACGACTCTTATTGATCATCCTGCTGCTAGACTCCTTCCTGAAAGCCTTCCCTGCTTCTGAATTCCATATCTTTAAGAAATAATCAGTGGGTGGTTTATTGCTGGGCATTGTAATCAGTGGGTAACCATTAGCAGTATTAGAGAACATAAGCAGTGATTCTCGAGAGAGACGCGCTTCAGCTTCCAGTCTTGCATTTTCCCACTGTACCTTGTGCCTCGTGAGAGCCAAGGCCCCGTATCCCTGTGCAGCACTAGAACTGGCTTCTGATTTAGGTGCATGGGTCGAGGGATCGAGTCCCATCTTCAACAAACGCTTCTTCAGATGTGTATTCCAAAAGTTCTTGATCTCGTTGTCTGTCCTCCCCGGTAACTGTGCGGCTATGGCAGACCATCTGCAAGCATCAGAAAGATAAATAAATTGTACTCCAGAAGTTTTCTAGTTAATTACAACGTTAAGATGAATAATTATTTGTTTCTTTGGTTACCTGTTTCCTAGAATTGCATGCAACTGAATAATAGTCCGCTCTTCTTCTTGTGTAAAGGAGCCTCGCTTGATATCAGATCTCAGATAATTTGTCCAACGCAAACGGCAGCTCTTGCCGCAACGAAGAAGCCCTGCATATATACACCAACAATTAAGAACATATGAATTCAAACTACACAGGATTCAGATATGGAGTGTTTGTACAGTGTATATATAACAGTTATGCAGAACAATGTATAGATTCAAACTACATCAAACAAAGATATACAGATGATTCAATTCTGTAGTGTTTGTACAGTGTATATCTATATATACAGACCTGCAAGCTTGGGAAGGGCACGCCAACTTCCATGCCCTTTCTTCTGTATATAACTGACCAGAATTTTATCCTCCTCAGGAGTCCAGGGGCCCCTCTTTATTCCTGTCTTTTCACAGCATGGAGCTCTACCCATGTTACACTTCTGAGAGCTTGATATTCCAAGTGCTGCAGAACTCTTGGAGAAATTCTCCCCGGAATGACGGGAACAATAATCCCCAATGCAAGCGCCAGTTAAATATATTGATCTCAGACGCCCTGGAGATGGCTTAGGAGGAGAAGTGGGGCCAATAATATTAAATGGCCATCACTAACTGTAAAGCAAACTCGAATGCAAGGTCTTTGTTAAAGCATAGCGCTGGTTCAGTTCATCATGAAGAAAACCATAGAATCTTGTATATATAACTAAAGCTTTATATATACCCACAGATTGAGTGTATATTTGTGGAGCTAAATGTGACAACTAGTTTTTATTTTTAAAATGTGGCAAATATATATTTGTGGAGTAAAATGTTACAACTAGTATAAATGCCTAAAGGGGAAGAGGGTCTAAAAGTTGTCAGACCTGGAAGATGGATTTGTTTGACTCGAGTGTCAGCGCTTTAAACATTTGCAAATGCGTAGACGTAACCTCTCCTTTTTTAGCACCGGGGCTACGTACAAAAGTTAGCCTGTTAGCCTGTTTATGGAGAGAAGGACAAAGGTTTTAAAGGTCTGCTTACATATTATTAATAATACTACCATGTTGGAACATCTCTGGCCATATGTTTCCAAGGTGCCTATGTTATGGCCGGACGAACTGTGTTTAATGGTGTGGAATCGTTAGGTTAATTTATGGGTGTTAGTACAGTGTGATTCAATTCGTTAATATTGTAATAAAGGATTTCATTGTTATGATATTTTCTGGTGTAAATATTTTTTACATTTTAGTGGATATTATATCTATCATTAATCATTAAAGATAAGAAAAGTTTAGTGAATAGAAAAGATTCTGTTAGAGGGTAAATATAAAGGTGAAGAAGAGAAGCTTCATTAATCATTAAAGACAAGAAAAGTTTAATAATTAGAAAAGATTTTGTTAGAGGGTAAATATAAAGGTGAAGAACAGAAGCTAGTTGTTGGAAGAGTTGTGAATTTTTTTATTAAGAATGTGAATCAATCTATAAAAAAATCGAAATTAGAATTAAAAATATAAATTATAATTGAAATTGAAAATTAAATAGTTAAAAACTATTGAAAATGTCAAAGAAAAAAATAAATTATTAAAGAAGGGAGAAATTCTTTTGGGATGCAAAGTAAGGAGAATTTGAACTAAAAATATAGAAAAAATGATAATAATAAAAGAGTTAAGATAAAAACAATAAAAAATAGAGATTAAAAATATAATTTCATTTTAATAATTTAATTAAAATTTTCAAATTCTATTCTATTTATATTTTATTTATATATTTATTTATAAAAAAAATTAATAATAATTTATTCTATTTTACACTAATCCATATGTTTTAAAAATCAATTAAAATTTGAATTATTCAAACTTTAATTAATTGAGTTAACAAATTCTAATACCTAAATAAAATTTTGAATTATTAAAACTTTGATTAATCAACAAATTCTAATACCTAAATAAAATTTTGAATTATTAAAACTTTTACTAATTGAATCAAATTATAATACCTAAATATTAAAAAAATATAAAATATAAAATTATTCAAAACTTCGATTTATTTTTGTAAATGGAAAGAAAAATTATTACATGATTAACCTCCTATTTCAAAAGATGTTAATAAAGACAGGTGTAACCAAGAGATATGATTGGCTTTACTCTACTTTAACTACAAACTTAAAAACTCAATGTTATACATGTACTCCCGTGAAGCACTTCAAATCCTTGCATGCAAGCTTGGGTCATATTTATAGGCAACTAGTTGTTAGGCACGGGGATAATTAATAACGTTTCATATTCTAATACCAAAATATACTAAACATTTTACCAATTATAGCCTTGTTTTTTATATGCAATCTCTTCTCTTTCTTTCATGCTACTTTATGGTTTTATAATAATGTGGTGCAAAATTATTTAATGGAAAATTTAAGATTATTATTTATTGATAATATGAATGAATGCATGCTTTGCATAGTATAAATATAAAATGGAATGTTGATATTATTTTTCTACGCAAATAATTTTAACTTTTCTATACAAATAGTTTTAATAATAATTTATTTGAATGGGTTAAAGAAGCAATACAAATACTATGATAGTTTGGATTCGAAAAACGGAATATTAATAATTTTAACTTTTCTATACAAATAGTTTTAATAATAATTTATTTGGATGGGTTAAAGAAGCAATACAAATAATATGATAGTTTGGATATTAACAAGTGTAGGGAATTTGGATATAACAATAATTACATCAACTACATATCCATCAAGTGATCGGAAAGAACAATGAAAAAAACCTTAAAAAGGGAAAATGTGTTGTTTCTTTTGCAACCCAACCATTCAAAGATGAAACGATCATTTCCTGAAATTGTAAAAGTGTGAGCTCAAAGACTTATCTTCACTAGGTCTAGTTGGGTCTGCTGGACAAGACAAAAATTAGTGTATGAATCAAATGACTCAATCACATGAAATAAACAAACAACTAAGCTAATAACAACTAAAAAACAAAACTAAAATGCATAAGGAAATTAGAACCAAAATCAATCAAACAATTATTCATACCACCCATGGAGAAATTATATTAGTGGGCAAACACCAAAGAAAAAGAGGGACTTATGAATCCCCTCTTCCTCCAAAAGAGGGTTCTTGAGTCCCCTATGTGAGAGCTCTTCTTACAAATGGAAAACTAGAAACTAAATGGTGAAGAAATCCAAACTTATTCCCTCAAGAGGTGAGGTGAATAGCTTAATGAGATTATGCTAGTATGCTCCAAGAAGGAAAGAGGTTCATTGTAAGAGAATAGAGGCAACATAACAATACAATGAGATTCTTGAATTCATAGTGCACTCATGGACTCTTTTTATAGTAAATATTTGAGGCATTATCCAAACGGTCTTTAGTGTGAACAAGGGGCCCTTTAGAGCACCCTTAGGTCTTTGACCAGCCCCCCACTTGGATTCAACTCGGATTTGAGGGTCAAATCGACTTGGGAGTTGAACCAGAAGTGGGTGAGGGGCCGACAAGAACCATAAATGTATCGTTCACAGGAGTACACAACGTTTATCGTACACAATCGCGCATCGGGCACATGTGTGCTCTTTTGGCTTTTTTGGCCTGCACACGTGCGCGTGCTTCCTGTAGTGTTTTTGCACATGCCAATTTTATAACTAGTTGTATAGTTTGTGCCTTTTGAAAATATTTTTTTAGGGCTGCAGACAAACTAATAAGTGTTTGGAGATACTGGATTCCTGTAACCATTTGTGGAAAAAATTTCAGTGATAACAGATGCCCCATGATGTGTTAGGTTAGGAGCATACGTATAGCTGAAATACATCAAGGTTTCTTCTACTGAGAGCACCATTGTAAGAAAGAGTACTGATAGGAACTGCAAGAGCGACCCATCGAAAGGAGAGGGGAAACTGTGGGACCAAACCTTTCTCTTGGTGTAGGAAAAATAAAAGTTGTATACAAATGAGGCAGGCATGCCCCATGCTCCTGTCATGTAGCTCAAATATGTCAGACAGTAACTGAAGTTGTATGCTGATGTAGATAACTTCAGTGCCCTCCAGGGCGGTTTGATAATGGCAAATGATGATTCTGGTGATGAACATACTATAAAAAGAGACGATGACACCTAGAAGAAGTGTCGAGGACTCGTAGGCATTGATGGCCCAACGAATTCAGAGGTCTTTGGCTAGTATAAAACAACTGCAATAGTCACATAGTAAGACCCACCATAACATGAGAGTGTGTTGAAGTTGAATGTCATGGGGGTCAATGACAACAGAGATCAATGATGGTTCTATATGTGTCGTTCGAGACTCCTCATTTATAAAGGAAATGAGAGTCAAGATAATGTTTCCCTTCTGGAAACTATGTTGATGTCAACAGAGAGGGAGATGCGACTCCAAGAATCAAAAGTGCTTCATCAAATCCATTGGATAAGAATAGGAACTAATAAGGAACATGAACAAGGTCAAGATGCGGTGAGACTCAAGACTACCCTTGGTTGGGGATATATGTGAAGGATGAGTGGTAGCAACCATGAAACTAGATCTAGCGTCAGGGGGACGACTAGATGTGGGTTAAATTGTGCCAGAGGTGTGACAAGGTGGACAAACTCAAAGATCAGGGGCACATGGATTGTGGGATACTCGGGTTTATGGATGATGTCAACATGAGTGGAAGATAATGAATGCCCCAACCAAGGGTGACATGGTTTACATTGCCAGAAAAAGAAGGTCGCAAAGAAGACAACAAAAGATATGTAAATGCCGGAAACAAAGGCTTTGTACAATGACCAAATGAATAAAGAATAATTTGGGATGAGTGTACAGATACATAAATAAGTGCCCCAGTGCAAGATGGATTAGCATGTGAGGGTGCAAGTTGCTTGGAGAACAGGTGGAGGGTGGGGGCACCATGGGTGGGTTTCTGTATGAGGTAAATGAAATGGATGGAAATCTGCAGATAGTAAAACTAATTGTGGAGGAAATGGAGGGTTAATGATATTGTGGAGGCGTAGTCAAATATGAACCGTGATGACATAACTTGGGAGTCCATTGGAAAAGCTAGAAAAATGAGGAGAAGGAGTATGCGGCTGATTATTGGAAATGCATAAGACTGTCAGGACTTGCATCCCTAGGGGTGAAAACAACATGAGTGTCAAAGTTCCAAGGGGGGCTATGAATGGGACAACTCATGTGGGGAAGAGTGCTACCGAGTGACAGTACCGAAATTTTGAGGAGGTGATAGTATTGCATAGCCGGATGTGGGGATCCTAAAGGAAAATGTCGGTGGGTGTGACTGGGAGATGTAATTGATATTCAGAGGGAATGATTACATGCCAGTGTACTGCCCTTGGTTGGGGATATATGTGAAGTATGAGTGGCAACAACTGTGAAACTGAATCTAGCATTAGGGGGACGACTAGACGTGGATTAAATTGTGCCAGAGGCGTGACAAAGTGGACAAAATAAGAGATCAGGGGTACATGGACGGTGGGATACTCGGGGTTTATGGACAATATCGATAGGAGTAGGAGATAGTAAATGCCCCAACCAAGGGCAACATGGGTTTCTTTTCCAAAAAAAGAAGGTCACTAAAGGCGACAACAAAAAGCTATGTAAATGTTGGAAACAAAGGTTTTGTACAATTATCAAATGAATAAAGAATAATTTGGGATAAGTGTGAAGATACAGAAACGGGTGCCCCAGTGCAAGGATGTGTATAAGAGACAGGTGCAAGATGGCTTGGCTTGTGAAGGCGCAAGGTGTGTGGAGAACTGGTGGAGGGTGGGAGCCCCATAGGTGGGTTTTTGTATGAGGTAAATGAACGGAGGGAAATCTGCATATGGGGAAACTGGTTGTGGATTAAATGGAGGGTTAATGATACAGCGGAGGCACAGTCAAACAAGAACCATGAGGAGATATCATGGGAGTCCATTGGGAAAGCTAGCAGAATGAGGAGAAGGAGTATGTGGCTAATTCTCGAGCATGCGTAAGACTATCGAGACTCCCATCTCTAGGGGGGTGAAGCAGCATGAGTGTCAAAGTGCCAAAGGGGACTATGAATGGGACAACTCATGTAGGGGGGAGTGTTACTGGGTGACGGTACTTGAAATGCAACGGAGGTGATAGTACTGCAAAGCCGGATGTGAGGATCCTACAGGAAAACATCAGAGGGTGTGACTGGGAGATGCAATGAATATTAAGAGGGAATGATTACTTGCTAATGTTGATCATATACCTGAAGGGGTTGCGTTGGTGTGTGATGACCAAGTACCTACACACATGAAAACCAAATACCCGACGTGAACAATATTTGAAGATAAAGAGCATATACCAACTATTTGATAATTGTGAGTATGCATATCTGGGCGTGATGTGAGAAAAATTCTCCCCCGAGGCTGAGGATGGATGGTGACCCGGGGAATGTAACTACATAGGTGGCGGGATCCTGATCCCGTGGCTGAAGACGGATCGGAAAACAAATTCTCAGAGCTCCTGTAATTAAGCATGGAAGTTTGGCAGAAGGGACTATATATAGCTGGAGGGCCCACAATGCCACCTCATTTGTACCTGCTGCCATAGTGAGTTGATGAGAGGTTTTTAGAGGATATTTGGAGATTACGAGAGTTCGAGCCAGCCAATCCAGGATTTGTGAGAGCTAGGTTAGTGGTCTCATCCTCCTGCATGGGGTGGTAAATGCAGTTTTCTACTGATCCGCTAGATGGATTTGGATTTGGTTGTAGCTAGAGAAACCATCCATGAAGGATAGAGCCTTGTGGCCGGCACAATCATCGATGATTTGGTTGATGAAAGGGGTAGGGAAGTTGTCTTTGGGACAAGCATGGTTGAGGTTGCGAAATTCGATGCAAACGCGAATAATGCCCTTTTTTGTTGTTGACAAGGACGGGGTTGGAAACCCATGACGTGTATGCGATGGGGTATATGAACCCTGCAACGCGTAGTTTGTCAATTTCAGCTTTGATAGTCGCTGCTTTGGATGGGTGTAGTGGGTGTTACTTTTGTCATACAGGGGTGATATCTGTCCATGTGTCTATGCGATGTTTGACGATAGAAGGATCGAGGTCGGGCATCTCCGTGTATGACCAGGCAAAAATATCTTGATATTCCTGAAAGAGAGCTTTGTAAGTTGTGAGTTCCTCAGGGGAGCATGTGATGCCAATGGTGGTTTCTTCTGTGATTCCATGTTTGATGGAAATATCAATTTTGACAGTGGGGGAAATGTTGGCCATGTTGCCTTCTTCAAAAGCATCGGGGGCAGGGATAGGGTTGTTGAACCAGTCTATATGCCTGTATGGAATAAAATCTTTGGTTTCGATTGCACATATGGAGGCTTGACTAGGAGGGTCAAAGACTTCCTATGAGAGAAAGAGCGCTCTGTGATGGAGAACATTCCATGGGAAATTGGGTGTAGTTAGTTCCTCTAGGATATCTTCGTCACAGTGGAAAATATGAGAATATAGGGGATTCGGGGAAGTAACATTGGTGACTTTCACTATGTGATTGTCTTCAGGTGGTGAAGACATAGAGAGGGTATCGCAACTGTAATACCCCAAGGACGAGCCCCTGTTGTATTTATGAATTGTAAACATATTTTGTAGGCTAGTGAGCCGAGTATTGATAAGTTGGTGGGCTTATGTGTTTGTTGGGTTGGAGAGACTAAGTGTTAAAGGCCAGGAACATGTTTTGTATATGTAATTATGTATAACATTAATAAAATATATACATTGTTGCGTATAGGCCGACCACCAAGGATGATTTTAAGGATGGAAATCTATTTTAAAATGTAGAAACCTTGGTGAATCTTACTAATCCTTCATATGGAAACTATAAATGTTTGGCGATATTTTTATAAAAAAATTCAAAATTTTAAGGATTTTATATAGTTTGTATAAAATTTTGGCGATTT
>CBVK0100746321.1:0-17635 GCA_900067695.1 Picea abies
GGGTCTAAGTTGACGAGGAGGTGACATGCCAGTGGGGGGCCCTCACCAGAGAACCACCTACTTGGACCCCCCCCTGTTAAAGGCAGAAGGTCAAGGGGGGTCTGATATGGGCTATGGGACATAGATCTGAGCGCGTAGATCTCAAACACTCAGATCTATGCACCACTTATAATAGTGCACCAAACCATCTAATCGGAGCCACGACTTAGGATAAAACACATTTGTGGGTTTTTTTCCCCCCCTCTCTCATGCATAATTTCATCAAGGTGTCATTTCCTAAGGGAAAAACACCCCTTTAGAAATAATGTGTGCTAACATTAGGCTCCATGGGGGATATAGACCTCCTTGTAAGACTCTAAGAAATTCAGTAGTTTCAGTGCCTCATCTTAGGGATATGGGGTCAACCATTAAAACAAAAAGAGAATGGTATTTACAATGAAATAGAAAATCCACTCATGGCTCAAACAAAGAACCTTTTCAGAAAATGCCCATTTACAGGGCTTCCAAACACTTCATATCCCTCCTAATTCTGCAACCTGTAAGTATTATTTGGAAATATCTCGGATATTTTGAAGGACCCAATCCACAGGGCTTCAAATTTACCGTGCTTAACTTTGACCTTTGTCCTGCTTGGGTGCATCCCGTTTGAGCACCGGATATTCCAGCTGGAAATCCTCTTTTCTCACCTTCCTGTCAAAAGCCTGCTTGATCTTCTGTCGATGGTCATGTGCTTTGTCCAACAACTACTCTCTATCCTGCTACACTTCTACCAGTTTTTGTATCCTTCTGCTCATATCATCAGGTTCTCCTACTCATGGCTCAAACAAAGAACCTTTTCAGAAAATGCCCATTTACAGGGCTTCCAAACACTTCATATCCCTCCTAATTCTGCAACCTGTAAGTATTATTTGGAAATATCTCGGATATTTTGAAGGGCCCAATCCACAGGGCTTCAAATTTACCGTGCTTAACTTTGACCTTTGTCCTGCTTGGGTGCATCCCGTTTGAGCACCGGATATTCCAGCTGGAAATCCTCTTTTCTCACCTTCCTGTCAAAAGCCTGCTTGATCTTCTGTCGATGGTCATGTGCTTTGTCCAACAACTACTCTCTATCCTGCTACACTTCTACCAGTTTTTGTATCCTTCTGCTCATATCATCAGGTTCTCCTTGGCAGCCTTGGAGGAATTTTTCCATAGGTAAGGCAAGATGAGAAGTAAAAAATGACTCAACTCCATACACAAGATGGAAAGGAGAGACACCAAGACATCTCTCTGTTGTCACTATGTCGGCCCACAGAGAAAATTTGAGCTTTGAATCCCATGCTTTCTTGTTGTCCTCTAACAGTATTTTGATGATTTTTATAAGGCTCTTGTTAGAAGACTTTGTCATTCCATTCCCATGGGGCTAGTAAGGAGGTGAGTGAATCAATGAAATCCCAAACTGTTCACAAAACTGGATAAATGGTCCATCCTTGAATGATGCAGGGTTGTCAATGACAATTATTTTTGGACAACCAAACCTTGCTATAATATCCTCAAGAAAACCAATGACTACCTTGTGAGAATCATGCCTTGTGGGGATAGCTTCTATCCACTTGGTAAAGTAATCAGTGGTAGTCAAGATCCACCTGTGCTAACCACTTGAAGCAGGATGAATTACCCCAATAAAATCTAGGCCCCACTGCTGAAAGGGTCCTTCAATGGTAAAGATTTGAGCTACTGCTTTCCAGAAAATTTTTGACACTTAACACAAGCCCTGATCTTTGTACAGACATCGGTGAATAGACTAGGCTAGAAATATCCATCCTTGATAATTTTATAGGCTATGGTTCTCCAGAAGTGATTCCCCTGACATAGACTATCATGAAAATCAAACATAATATTTTGGGCCTCATGTGGGTTTAGTCACCTCAAAATCACTCCCAGAGGGTCCTTCCAGTACAATACTTGGTCAACGAGGCAATATTTAATAGCTTTAATATTTAAGGATATTATCTTGTTCTTCTCCATGCCATTGGGGGGGTGCAGCTTTTGTAGAAAAATTATAATATCCATGTACCAGGTGCATTCTACCAATGGAGGAATGATTGGAAAATTATTATCAAGCAGTTCAACTTGTGGACTTCTTGAGCGAGTGTTAATAAAATTTACCCCCAAAGATTTGAAATTAGATTCATCCAACAGATTGGTTAAACCTTGGCCTTTGACCAATTTGGTGGGATTTATCTCAAGATCAAATTCAAGGATTTTGGCAATCCACTTACTCCTTTTTCTATCTATGTCAGGTTGAATGAGGATCTCCTTCACAAAAGTTGAAGGGACATATGCAATGATTTTTGAATGCAGGACATAGATCTCGAAAGTTTTGAGTGCTTTCACCAAAGCATAGGCATGTTTTTCCATGATGTCATATTTTTTTCAGCGTCCCTCAATGCTCTGCTGAAAAAGGAAATAGGTTGCTCCAACCCTTCACCATTCTTTTGCAATAAAATAGCTGCTGCTGTATGAAATGAAGCAAAGGAAAAAATCAGAAAATCCTTGGAGTAATCAGGACTAATGAGCACAGGTGCCTTAGTCAATGCCTCCTTGATTTTTTTGAAAGAATCTTTGGACTCAGCAATCCATTTCACTTCATTCCCCTTGCTGAACATGGTTGTAATATTCTTTACCAATTCAACAAAATTTGAAACAAATCTTCTCAAAAAATTAATTTTCCCCAAGAAAGACTAAACCTCTTTCTTGGATCTAGGGAGGGACAAGGTTTGGATAGCCTCCACCCTGCTTGAATCAATTCTGACCCCCTTAGTTGATACTATGTGCCCCTACAATTTTCCCTCCTGCATGGAAAATAGAGACTTTTGTGGATTTAGGGAGAGACCATACCTTCTACATTTCAAGAAGACCCTTCTCAGATGATAGCAATGCTCTTTATTAGACCTAGAGAAAAATGTGATGTCATCTAGATGGATGACTACAAACTTGTCTTTTTCTCCAATAAAAGCTATGTCCATGGCTCATTGGAAGGTTGATCCTGCATTCATCAATCCAAAGGAAATCTTAGCGTACATGAATGTACCCCAAGGAGTAGTGAATGATGTATTTTCTCTGTCTTCAGGAAAGACAAAGATCTGATTGTAACTAGAAAAGCCATTAATCATGGAGATCCTAGATGCACCTGTCACCCTATGCAATATGTGCTCCATATTTGGAAAAGGGTAATTATCCTTCTTAGAGCTTCTGTTTAGGTTCCTGAAATTGACACAAAGTCTGATTTCTCCATTCTTCTTTCTCACTAGGACCAGGTTGGCTACCCATTTAGATAATCTCAAGGGCATAATGATCTAGGCGTCCAACAACTTATTTACCTCTTTCTCCATAATAGGCAACAACATAGGATTTATTTGTCTCAATTTCTGCCTAAATGGTTTGTCATCTTCTTTCAATGGGATCTTATGCTCAATCATACTTGTGTCATACGTTCTGAGATCTTCATATGTCCAGGAAAACAAATCAGCAAATTCTTTTAACAGCTCAACATATTCGGCCTTTTCCTGACCTGACAGGTTGCTTGACAACTTGACAAACCTTGGATCTTTCTTTGTACCAATATTTCAATCAGTTACATCAACATCATCATTTGACCCCTTAACTTTTAATTCCACATCATTCCTATCAAATAATATTTCCAAAGGAACTAGTCCCTTTGGAATATGATTGCTAGGCAACTAAATGATATGATAATTAGCAATCTTGTTCAAAAAAACATCAATATGAGGATTACCGTCAAAATCGTGATCTTGATCAATGTGTAATGTAGAAAACTCATCAACAGTCTCAAGGAATTTTCTGATCTCAAGATCATCCTCAAACACCTTCCAATGCTTGACATTGTTAGGTATAGAGGGTCTGTATTTTACTTCTATATCATACCTGAACTTAGGTGGCAGAGGGACTCTAAAATTACTTGTTGAGACAGCCAAAGAATCAGCCATGGTATTATCTTCTCTTGGAATAAATGAAATGTTGAAAGCTAAGAAGAAACTATCAATTAGGTCCCACACTTCATTTCTATAAGATCTTAACCTAGGGTGCTTAGCTTGATAAATATTTCTAATCTGAGGGAAAATTAATTCAACATCCCCAAACAATGATATCTCTTCAATCCCCGTGTCTTTTGCAGCCCTCAAACCCAAAATGAGAGATTCATAATCTACCACATTATTGGTAGTTTCAAATTCTAACTTGTAGGACAAAGATGTAGTCTCTTGCACAGGTGAAATAAAAACCACTCCAACACCAACACCTTCCCTAGAAGAGGCTCCATCAAAGAACATTTTCCAAACAGAGGTGATTGGAGGAGAATTTTCACAAAAGGTAATGGGTTGTTTTCTGATTTCCATAGGAGGTTCAGGAGCATCAGTGAGATGCAAAAAATTGGATCCCAAATCAGTATCAAGTGCAAAAATCAGATGGTTGGTGGAGTTTGTTTCAGCACTAATAATGTAGGCCAACTGAGATTCTCTGTACAGTCTCCTATGCTCCCCTTCGAAGACTGGAATGGTAGCATATGTGAGGTCCATCTTCAAGGTTCCCCCAAGTATTTTTATCCAATATCTTGACAAGATCATGCCAAACTTGCAGGTCACATTAGCCACCACGATATCCATGACCACACTTTTCATGGGCAGCTAAAACAAGGTCACAACCAGATCTTTCATGACCCCAAGACATAGCGCTTTCCTAGAGTAAAGAGATTATAGGTCATGGTAATTCATTGTGATCTCCAATTCGAGTTCATCCATGACAGTTTTGGGCACGAGATTATGAGATTCCCTTGAGTCCATCAAATAGTTATGAAGCACCTTGTCATGTATGTTCAGTGAGGTGTATAAGGGAGGGGATGAATCATCTCTATCTTCTACCAGAGGACCTAATATGATTGTTGGCTTTTCATCTTGGAGATTTACCGAATCAGTGGCATGAGATGAAGGCTCGGGCTGCAACATTTTAGAGAGGCGTATTTTGAAATCTTCATACTTGACCAGCTCTGAAAGGGGTACAGTGATTCTAATCTTTTGAATTTCATGCTCAAAATTAAAAGAGGAGAGGGGCTTCAGAATTTCTCTCACTTTTGGGATAGGACCTTTGGTTACCGGTGAGGGGTTATGTGCCCTCATTTCTTTACTATTGTCAGTTGCTTCTTTAGCAGGCCTTTCTGCTCTGGTAGGTTGATCAGGGATATTAGGCTTTCCTTCTTTCTTCTTAGACCTGATATTGTATCTATTTGGGTTGATGCTGGTCTTTTCCCCTTTACTCAATTCATTTAGTTGGTTGTTTAGGAGAGACTCCTCATATGCAGATTGGGTTAAATGGGGAAATGAGGGGGTGTTTCCAAGACAATGGATTTTAGGATCAACTTCTTCTTCCTCTCCTTATTCATCAACAATAAGGTTATTTTGGAGAGGGGCCTGGATTCTCTGATCATCTCTAACTTTGTTTCTTTAATCTCTTTGGATAATCTGGGGGGTGTTATTTGGTCTTCTGAAATTACCCCTATTTTCAGTATTAGGGGGATTCCTGTAGCTCTGCTTCCCTACCAATTCTAACCTTTCCATTCTAGCAGAAAGTGATTTTAGTAACTTGGTTACTTCATCCATTTGAGGTGGGGTAGCAGAGGAACCATAGGTTGAAGTTTCAGACCTCCCCTTTCCTATGTCTCTATCATCCTTACTCCTGAGTTTGTCAACTACCAATATATTGGATTCTACTTCCAGGCCAACATCTTGCATATGAGCCAAGGAAGTGGCTCTTATTTCTCTTAACAGGAGGCAAAAATCAGGGTCGAAGGCATTGGAATAAGTAATTTTGGCAGAGGTTTATGTAGGTTTAATCTTGGCAGGGATCATATTATACATTTTATTAAACCTTTTTGAAAAGTCAGAAACCGATTCTCCTTCCTTTTTCTTAAGTGATCCAAATTATGTAATATAGTAAAGGAAATCTTTTTAATCCCCCCAATGCCTTAAGAATGCATCATCTAGGGCTTCAATCCCATCGATATATCCAAGAGCCAAGGCCCTGAACCATTTCCTAGCCTCTCCATCAAGGATATGAACAGAAATTATAAGAGACAGATATTCATCTACAATAACATAGTTATCTGCATAACTGTAGAAGGCTTCAAGGTGCTCTTCTGCAGTTATGTCTTCCTCACCCATGAACTTAGACAGCTGTTTAAGGTACCCACCAACTGGGAGAGCATTCAGAGGCTAAGGAAGGACAAGAGGGGCATATCTAGCAGATACTATGGCATCCATTATGTTCCTAGGAGGATTAGCACCTGCCATAGGGATGTGAAGTGGAGGAGAACCAATAGAGGATGGAGTTTGAAAAGGGGAGACTAGAACTATGTTCCTGGGAGAAAGGGGAAACAACTGAGGATTTTGAGAAGAGGATATAGGGCTCGAGGGAATAGAGGTTTCCCCTTCTATAAATTCAAAAAATCTAATAGGGGGAGGAGTGGTAAAGCCCGGAGTGGGGAAATCTTTTGAGATCCTAGGTTTAAACCATGGTACAACTTCAGGGGAAATAGGAGTGACAAATATTTCTCTCTCCAATCCAAGACCGGGAGGGGAGAAATCAACAGGAACACTCCCAAACTTTAAACTTCAGGAAACTCCAACATAAGGTATGACAGGAGAATGAGAAAAAGATACTGGAGTTTCTATAGGAGGATAATGAAAATCATCATAAATACTTGGTTCAACAGCTGAAGTACCTTCCTGAAGGGTCTTTCTTTTTCTGATAATTTTCTCTAGATCAGCTTCAGGTTTTTCTAGAGGTAGTTGTGGACTAGAACTCGTTTGTCTGCCTTTCGGAGCCACAACTGAAATAGTGGTGTGGGAACAATGGAGTCGCCACAGTGGAGTCATCAAGTGCAAGCTACAATATTCAATGGTTTTGATGTATGATGCACCTTCAAAATTAGAAGCTCTTTGTCATTCAACCCAGGGAAATGTCTTCAATTCATTCCTTAGCAGCGATGCCAAAAATGTTAGCAGTGGAATTCACCTTCAGATTGCGTTGAAGGTAAGCCCAATACCCATCAGTTTATATGTCACTATGAATAAATTTTTAGGAGGTTAAATGGGGGCAGATCCAAGATCATATCATTTTAACTCAGAAAACTGGACCAGTATGCACAAGCAGGTGAGTTCTTGATAAAATCTAGTCAGTAAGTTGAAGTAAATATGAGTAGGAGGAAGAACTGGTGAGGAGGATGTAGAGGTCTACTATGGACATCATGTCTTCCAACAGCCTAAGGATGAAAACATTCAAATACAAGATCCTCTTGGATTCAAAACTTCAGGAGGTTGAAGAACATCATAACATGACTGCAATCAAATATACATTACAATACAACTATGGTAATCCATGTGAATCCTTCAATCATGGACACTTTAGTATCAGAGGAAAATAAGATGGAAATAGAAGTTGACTTTCATTAAACAAGAAGTCTCAACTCAAGTTACATAACCAGAGAACCAGAGCTTCATCAAAAGTTTACAATGTCGAAGCCTTGTTCAACCATCGGCCCCTAAAAAAATATCAAAAATGCCTTCATATACTCAGAATAATTCCGCCTCCCTCGCGCCATCAGAGATGTGTATAAGAGACAGGAATAATTCACTACTACAGTCAAAGCTTTGAGTTGGGGAGCTCTCGGTCAGACTGAACATGCACGCAATCTTCTGGTAGAAGGTGCATGCAGTCTTTTGTCAGATTGCCCATGCATTTCTCTGTCATACGTGATCTCAGGCCTACCAGTCCTTTCTGGATTTCCATTTATGTGGTGAGATGAGGTTTCAACCACCTCCCTAGCTTTCATTAACTTCCTTCATCAGGATCAGGATGAGCACCTGAGTCAACTCCTGCACCTAGAAAACATGTTGACCACACTTTGAAACTACACCACTAAGATCCCCATTGGATGCTGACCGGGAAGGTAGCAGGTGCATGTGGAGGAAGGAGAGAGTGAGCGGGCGAGGTGAACGGTGCAAACCAGCACAAAACAATGAATTATCGGTGGTCGTGTGGAACGACATAGTTGGTGGAGTGGTGGCTGGGAAAGTGTGGGCACTAGTACACGAGAGCTGAGGTGTAAAGGTGTGGGGGTGATGTGGAACGACATAGTTGGTGGAGTGGTGGCTGGGAAAGTGTGGGCACTAGTAGACGAGAGCTGAGGTGTAAAGGTGTGGGGGTGATGTGGCTAAGGGATAGGAGGGTCATTGGTCAAGTGGGGGACACGAAAATTATTGTAGAGGTGACATGGAGTGGGAGTATGAGACACATGTCAGGAGATAAGAGGGGAGATGTGATAGTGGGAAGGGGACAGGCACATGAGAGATGTGAATGGACTATAGGTGGCGGCCGAAGTGAGGGTGGTATGGGAAGGAGGTCAATGGTTTAGCTCGGAGGGGGGGGACGGGTAGTGGTAAGTGGTAAAGTGTGTGGGGGGCATCTGGCTAGATGAGGAGGTGACATGACAGTGGGGGGCCTGTGCCAGAAAACCACCTGCTCAGACCCCACCCGTTAAATGCAGAAGGTCAAGGGGGGTCTGATATGGACTGTGGGACATAGATCTGAGAACGCATATCTCAGCCACTCAGATCTACATGCCCCTTATCATAGTGCGCCAAACCATCTAATCAGAGCCCTGACTTAGGATAAAACACATTGTTGATTTTTTTTTCCCCCTCTCTCTTGCATAATTTCATCAAGGTGTCATTTCCTAAGCGAAAAACACCCCTTTAGCAATAATATGTGCTAATATATCCTATAAAAACTTATTCAATCTACTCATCATCATAATCAATACACCAATCCCAAAGGGACATAACAGACTCATGCGGGGCCTCCTTAGTGATTTCTTCATTTTTTGCCTCCTTGGACTTCTCATCATTCAAATTATGTTGATCTAGTAGCTGATTGATGACCAAAGTCACAGAGTTAACCCATTGGGGACACATTTTTTTTCTGAATGATTTTCCCAATACTAAGAACAAAAATTGTCCATGCCAAAGTTATCCATATTTAGCACAATTTGTGGGACTTCTTGTAGCTTGGGTGGGTTATCATTTATTTTCAAGAATAGGCGGAAAGGTATGGGCATTGAAGGTGCTTCACTAACATTATTTTTAAGATCAACAACTTTTTTTGACGGCTTCTTGACTAGCTTAACTACATTGTCCAAATATTTGGGTTCTCTCTCAGGAGATTTCGTCAATAAAAAAGGCTTCTTTCTGGCTGACTTAATTTCCTCAAAGTATGAATGACTATCGTAAGAAGGAAAAAAAAACATTAATATCTTCAGCTTCTTCAAAATTCCGAGCTAAAGAGTCTTTACTAGTTCATTTAAAAAACATGCCTATGGAAGGAATCAGATCCAAAGTATAATATTCGATGGCCAATGATTCTAAGGGAGTGCTCTCAACAAAAAACTTATTTAGGACAACAATAAAGCGTTGATTAAATTCCTTCTCTTTCTTCTTCTTTCACATCTTTATAGCTCCTAATTGTTTGTATAAAGCCGTGGGAGTTTTCACTTCTCTAAAATTTCCAATAAAATCCTTTTCAAAGTATTCCCAACAGGTTATGGAATTAGGAGGGAGGCTAAAATACCATGTAGAGGATCCTCCTATGAAGGTGTAAGGGAAAAGTCTAAAAACCACGTCTTCATGGCAAAAAACAAGGAGGTGGCTAGATAAAAAGATTTTGTTTATGTGATCTTTTAGGGAGATGGGTTTGTCTAGGTCGAATTTTGGAAGGAGTTTTTCCAATTTTCGAGGCATTTCATGCAAAGGTTTTCCTAAATTCAGAGCACCTTCAAACAACCATGTTGGAGTCACTACTTTTCGATCTTGGTGTTCACCCATTTTGTATTAAAAAAAAATTATGGGTTTTCACCGTTGAAGTTATGCTCATACTTGGGAGGAGTAGGAGGAATTTGATTCAAGGGAACGAGCTCTTTTGGTAGAGAAGTTTCAATCAGATCTTCAATAGTATCAACAATAATGTTGGCCTAATTCTTGGGTCATCTTATGTGGGTAGCTCTTCTCCTAGGGATTTATGAAGCTATTGGTTGTTGGCCAAGTGATTTCATGTATGAGCGGGTGATATAATGAATTTCGATAAACTCCTCATTCGAGATGTGATACCAAGCTTCGTGTTGAGTTTTGGGACTACCAATAACACTTTCAAATGAAAGATTTGTGTCTATAAAGGTAAAATCCTATTCTAAAGGAATATGAGGAGAACGAGTTTGAACAAGGATATTTTTGAAGGATTTACCATGTGTATGCAATGTATTTATGTAAGCCATACAATTTTAGGCCCTCCTTCTATCACCAATTTTGTTGATGGGGTGGAAATGCCCTACAATAGTAATGGGTACTCCCCGATACACTATCCCAATCAGACTATGCAATGTTTGGTTTAGTAGACCCATCTAGATTTTGGCCCGACTACCATTATTGGTTGTGAGGGTGAGTGGTTGGATGGTTATGCAAATGAAATATGTAGAAGAAGACTATCTAAATGGATAAAAGTAAAATAATCTACTTTTATCTATCATATCCTAGATAGGAGTGAATTATCATCACTAAATGAGATGAAATGAAACTAAACTATGAAAAACACCCCAATCAAATAGTTGTCACGAAGGTGCAAATTTAGATAACACATGCATACAAATGTATAACCAGAAAAGTCTAAGTCATATTTATGCATACATAAACAATGCATATTCTTAGGACATTAAGTATGAGAAAGAATAACAAAACTACAAGAGTGACATTAATTGCATCAGAAAAGTCTATAATCAAATCATGTCCTTACAACCAATGTGGATAACAAACATTCTTCTGGAACAAGTTCACATCAAACAACAATACACATAAGTTTTTTCTCTTTATCAAAATTTGGCCCTGAGGGATTCTCAATATTAGTTAACCAAGTATTTTCTCTGAAAATAGTTTCTTGAGTGTATACAAAGCTTGAAGAGCCCCTTCAAAATGGGTATTTTCCTTTATTTATACAACTATTACTAACTCCCAAAAATGCCTTCTTGAATTCCTCAAGAATTAGTTACAAAAACCTTTCAACTTCCTTTACTAGTTGTTTGACACATGTGAGGAAAAATACGAAGATGAAAGTGGTTGGAAAAAGACAAAATAGGATATGGTTAACAACATATACGAATTTGTTGTTATGTCTTATCTATGTGTTCTTGTCTCAGATGTAGGAAATTCACATCTCTAACTGATCGTAAAGTGATATGATCTGGGGATATCCCAACTCCTCGAGAGTAGCTTCATGCATGGCTGTGTTGTCATTGAGATTTTGCATATATTTTGACAGGGCAGTCATGAATTCCTAGATCACGGTGTGAACTTTGGTGGGTTGAATGAGATGATGTTCAATCAATTCCATCATCACCTTGAAGGTTGATTCAGTTACCTATCTCCTGTGACTTGTACTCTTTTGTACCTTCTCTAGTAGTTGTTCCATAGTGAGAATATTTCTAAGTTCTTCTAGGTGAGGGAGACGACACTTTATTTTCAAGTCTTGTGCCACCTTATGCAATCATGAAGAGATTGCCTTTGAGTTGGTTGTATCTTTGTCTTCTCTCTGCCCAGCTTGCTGGTAGCGATATAGTGAAGTGAGATCAACCTTTATGTCTATGATTCAGGGGTGCAGAAGCTTGACTAGCACATCCAGATTCTCGACGATCCATATGTCAATATCACCTATGCCTTTCTGGATAATGATGAACTAGGTATTTGTTTCCTTCACTTGGCTATGTTGTTCTATAATAGCGGCCATTGTTTGTTGAAATAGGTGCAGGTGGGCATAAATATCTATGATGGCCTCTTCTAGTTCTTCCATGTCTTTCTCTACACTATCCTTGAAGCTTTGCAGGATGCTTTCCTCTATCTTCACCTGCTTGAGTTGTTCCTCTAGCAACCTGATTCTTGCATCCTTCTCTAGATTTTGGTGGTATAAGTTCCAGATGTCATCTTTTATTGACATAGTGAAAGCAATGACTGTGGAAGCTATGGAGACAGGGTCCTCACTAATGTTTCTTGTCATTGGGGTCTGTGTGAGGAATGACATTGGATTTCCTCCCATGACTGGCACTTTCCTTATTTTCTCTTGTACAATCTTGCATGTGGCCTTATCATATGTAAATTTATTCAGATTGGCCACTTTGCTCGGTTTCAATGGGACACAAAGGTCCAGAGCTAGCCTACTGAATTGGGTATTACTTCTAGCACCTCTTCTCTTGGATATCAATGTCCATCAATGACGAATCATCATTCCTTGCTTCTTCATCTTTCTTATGTTGCCCCTCCTCGACTTCCTTTTATACAACTTCACTTGTTTCTTTCTATATCACTTCTATCATTTTCATTGCTTATGTTGTATCTCTTTCAATCGTTTCCTTTTGCTCGACTTATTTCTCTGCTTCTCTCTCAGGATTTGATTTTTTTTTGGCCTCTGCCTTAGTTGTTTCCATTGTTGAATCAACTTTATCCTTAGCTTTGGCTCCATCAATGTTTTTTTTCTTCTCTGCTAAATCTTCCCTTTTCTTTCTTTCTTTCTACTCTTCTTTCTTTTGTTGGTATTTCTTCTTTTGTTGATCCAGAGTGGGGAGATGTAGTTGCAATAGATGTTTTTGCTACTATCTCTTCTTCTAATTTCTTCTTGGCTTCCTCATGAGCTCTTTCTTCATCTGTGATTCTCCTGATGGGTTTTCCTTGTCTCTTGGAAATTACATTGTCATATGTTCTAGCACCACAATGTACCTTCTCTTCTTCCCACATGGACGAAGTGTATTCCAAGGGGATTTTGTACTTAGCAAAGTGTTCCTTGACCACCTCTTTTGGGTCGTGCCTCCTAAATCTCTCTTCTATGAAGAAGTATGAAAGAAATGTATCCACTTCAACTTGGGCTTGCTTGGTTTTTGAAAATGAGTAAGTGTCGATCCACAATGGCAGCGGGGGCCATATATATTTCTTATCCTAGTAGAGCACTACCCCGACTTTATTGATGATTGTCTAGTAGGCCACTTCTTGAAGCACTAATTGTTTTGGGACAAATCGGGGAAGCAATTTTAGGGATTTCATGGCTCTGTATATTCTGAATTATGTGCCATGATCCATCAAGTACAAGTCCCCTATTATTCTTATTACATCCAACACTTGGTCAGTAATACACGGGGTTGGCATGCAGAAAATGAATTCGTATAATGGGGCTAGGAAGTGCTCACATATATTGTAATACTTTTTCCTATACTTATGCTCCCAAAGAACCTTGCAGTAGATGTGGATGGTTGGGTCTGTCAGTTACCATGCCTAGCCCATATTTGGGTATTGATGTGCTACTCACATGATATCTAGAAGATATGAAGACATGTGGAAGTATAGAAAAGTTTTGGGTTGGGTTTCCTTAATCGTTGTTGTGGCCTCTGTTAAATTTGTTGACAGAATGTCATCCCAGTTGAATGATGGCCCTTCATCTACATAGTAGTGAATCAGGTGCATATATGACAGAGGAAATTTGGAGGCGATTGTCTCTCCATACAATCTACATAGCATGGCCACCATGTATTGATACGAAATCCTTAGTGTGATTGTAGGGTATGCACCAGTTGGTCTGAGATTAAATTGTTTATCCAGTTTGTACTAGATGTGGTGGAGGTCTTTGTTCATATGCTTGAATCCACCGAGAAGTTCTTCATCTAAATTATAGGTTCATTTCTATAAATGATAACATTTTTCTAGATATGCGAGTTGGAATGAGGCTATAGGCTCTCCCCTAGCGTTGAAGATGTACCTATTCTCCAAATCTATGTGTTTAAGTATCTACGAAATTGAATCAAGACAGGGAAATACTGTAGTGCGAGATGCTACTTTGTGTATCCCATATTTCCTGATATTCTTGAAAATTTTAAGCTCATCTTGGTCCTCAACATCGATGAGGAAATTTTGTTTCTTGAACATTTGATAAATGTTTCCCCATTTGAGTGAAACTCCCCCCCCCCCTTCTAGGAATCCAGTTGTATCATCATAAATTGGCCCTAGGGTCTCGGGTTCATCTTCATGTTGGATACCACTCCCGGAGGCCTCCATGGTTGGTGCTTTGCTTGCCACCTTCTTCCATGTAGGTATATCTGAACCTAAAACTTATATATGAGATTAGAAAAAACAAACTAGGAAATAAAATGAGCATGATTAGATCAAATATTTTAAACAAAGAAAAGATAAGCATGAAAGGAAAATATACTCATTTAACCCATGTTAACTACCCAGCGAATCACTCGTACAGATGTTAGGTGGGAATTCATCATCAGAAGATGATAGTATGATGACAAGGAATGTGGAAATTTAAGCTTTGGTGAAGAGGCAATTTGAAAAATCCAGACCCATTAGTTAAAGGTTATCTTGGCCAATGGATGAAAAATTAGAGATCGGAGCAGTTTATGGGAATTGATCATGTGTATATTGAATAGGTTTATGTAAAGTGTGTCAGTTACATTGGACATGTTCGTGCAAAGACCTCTAGACACACCAGAGGAGTTTGTGTAAATTCCTCCAGTTTAAACTAGACGTGATTGTGTTAAGTACACTAGTGGGAGAGTGTATATCCCAGAGAAGTTTATGTTAAATCCTCTAGATTAATTCCTTCGGTTCCACTGGAGGAAATATTGTTAAATTATTTGGTTGGTACCAAACTCAATCTCACAAATTTCTCTATTTACAAAGAATCTTTGAAAACTAACTAAGATTTGGCAATGGGTTTTTTCATTCAGGTTTAGTGTTCGAGTGTCAAGGGCCCAGGAGGTTAAGTTTTGGGTTGTACACATTGGGAAATCTCATCTATGAGAACAAAGTTTGACATTATTCAGGCTTGTAGATTTTCATTCTGGATGGTTAAGGTATTTGATCCCCTATGGCTAAGATTGTGACTAAACCAACTCTTTGGAATAAACTTTCTTAGGGTATCGATTGCAAACAAAGAGAGATACGAGAGTGATATGTTTGTGACTTGGTGCTAGGTCAACTCAAAGGTAGAACAAGAGAATGTAGTTACAACCTGTTACGGGGATAAATCCCCCTAATCCGGGTCTAGCGACTAGGCAGATCCTTGACACCTTAAAAGACAGAAATGCTTCTATTTTACCCAAATCCAACAAGACTTAATGATAATTAAGGGAAGGGAGAGAAGAGTAAAATGTGTACCTTAAGTCCTTCCATCTGTCGTAGATCCCTTCCTGTTATTGTTCATTCTGAAAATGCAGTCCTCCTCCCAAAGCTGGCCTGAAATAACTTTACAAAACAAACTATAACAACATATGCATAACTATCAAGGTCATCTAAAGGGTTAGATATTCATGAAAAACATCCATAAATATAAGCATAAAAATATAAACATCTGGGATAAGAAGTTTCTCTTTTATTGATAACAAGATTGGAAGTTACAATATGAATCTTTCCGACGTTGCTCCACGAACCTCTCTTGGGTTCCTCTACTTTGACTTCAAGTGCATTATTCCTAATATGCTATCCTCACAACCAACATGCCAATATAGGGAAAAAGGATGGATTTTATAAGGAGTATGAATGGAAGGGAATGTTGACGATGAAAATCAAAGCAAAATGCAAAAGGTTTGGAATACAAGGGAGAAAATTTCGGAGAGTTCTCTTGCCTCTCTTTTCATATGTCCAAATGGCCCCCCCTAGGGCCCTTTTATATGGAAAAAAGATGGTTAATTCATTTTCATAAGGGCTACATGAGGTAAGAAGGTTTTGCATCCTGACATATCCCGTAAACTCCACCTGAAAGCACATAATTTTTTATTTTTTGCAACTTTTTAGAGTATACGCGGGTTGTCAGTCATGCATCTAGCATATGTACGCATGTTGCATATGCAAAAGGGCACATACACCATACAAAAAGGTTTTTTTTAAGACAAACCTCAACAAAAATGATTGGCAGATGTGTGAATGAGTAGGCCAATGTAAAAAATGAATAGTAGTGGCATTTTGAGCTATAACACAACCCTCGGGATGGATACGAATTATGGCATGGGAAAACAGAGATATGTCGGGGCCAAAGGGTGAAGTAATTAGGGTTTTGTATGGAGTAAAGGTGAAAGACTCAATGGCATCAAATATACTAGTAAAGGAAAACCAATGGGTCCAAATTTTAAAGGGTCGATATCTAGAGAAATAGAAAATGAAAAATATCCCTAACCCTAGCAAGTATTACCAGTGAAAATGACAAGCACAGTTTTAGGGCTTACCTAGAACTTGTTATGATGCATGGAGGTAGAGGTTAGGTCAAGGACAAAATAATTTTGAACCCATGATAGCTTAATAGTTCTCTATATTCTCCCTTAGATGTTTGGAGAATGATAACAAAAAAGGAAAGAGGGAACTTTGATCATCAAGTCTCTCAAGTGCTCGAAACAAACAAACAGTTAAAATGGTAAAGGGGAATTCCCTTTTATAAACAATGTGTGCAATTAATGAGATTGGGAAGGTTTCGATATCTTCATTGGAAGCGATGTCGTGAATTCCTCCGATGTGAACTAGAGGCATTAATGGGAAGGTCTATGGTATGCACCGGAGGACATGGTGATAAAGTCTCTGGTGTATACTGGAGGAGAAAATGGGAACTCCTCCGGTTTGACTGGAGGAATTTGTAAGAAATCCTCCAATCAAACTGGAGGAGTTAGCAAGAAGTTGTGCAACATGTGTCGGAGGCGAAGATGGGAACTTCTCTGGTTTGACTAGAGGATTTTGTAAGAACTCCTCCAGTTTGACTGAATGCTTTTGTAAGAAATCCTTTGGTCAAACTAGAGGAGTTGGCACTAAGTCAACCATTGGTAAAAATAGTGTTTCGGAGGAGTTCGGGGAAATTTCTTTGATGAGAAACAGAGAATTGAAGGGAGCTTCTTCGATGTATACCAGAGGAGTTTAGAATAACTTTCTCGATGGCCAAAACATATTCTCATAATCTACCTAAGTATCAAAAACAAATATGTAATCCCAATGATATGGGTTTTATGAGCAGAACAAAATGAATACAAATTATTAAAAGATGATTAACACAGAATAACAGATATACAATAAAACTGGTTTTCTATTCAATGAGGAAATAAGATGAAACTGTAAAATGCAACAGAAAACAAGTTTGTTGGAATGGTGGTGGCTTATCTCTGAGAAGAGATGTGATGGTTGCGCTCATTCGCAAGAATATGATTGCAATGAGGCTCTCAAGGAATTTTTACAATAAACGGGAATTCCAAAAACCCTAGACATCCAAAAACCTAACCCTAGGAGATGAAACGCCAAAAGTCATGTGGGCTCCGTCTAGGTAAGTTAGTACATCAACTTCCTGGGGTTGTAAATTTTGCATACGATCTCCGTTTTTTGCATATGATATCCCATTGTAAATGTATATTTGAGGAGATTCATTTTGAAGGATCAATAATTCCTTCAGATATCATTGAGAATCTCTATCCCAAAAAACCTTCATTTAGGCCCTCAAAATGGCCCCAGAAGTTAAA
>CBVK0100746360.1:0-14217 GCA_900067695.1 Picea abies
GGTTTGATTACAGTGGTATCGTGACCAATTTTAGTCAGCTCCCTTGTTATATTTCTCCCTCTTACATTGAATGGCTCGGGCATGGAGGATCTACTCGAGTTTTTGTAGCTGCATTTTGATGTAGGTTTGATCATTGTGTTGTTGTGACTGTGTTGTTTGGACATATTTCAGTGTCTGAAGCTTGTGCTAAAGAGTGATCTTGAGTTTTATTTTTTCTTCTCCAAGCTGCTTGAAAGCTTGATGCTCATAGCAGTCTTTTTCACCTTTCTCACTAAGTCTTCCCTCTGCTGACACTTAAACTCAATTCACTGACTGAATTTAATGTGGCCCTCACTTCCCTGTGCATTTTTTGTCCAGTTTCGTGTTGAACATCATTCATATATTGAGTTTTTTCCATTGACCTCCACTCATATAAAATGAACATCCACCAAAAACTCTAATGGGTACTGGGCTTATCCTCTCACAATCTAAGGGTGACTCTCAGTGCTAACACAGTGTAAGAGGGGAAAAGATCACAAGGAAACTAACCAAAACTGGTCGCGATATCGTTGGAATCAAACCTACGTTACAACAACATAGCAACCTTCGACTAGATCCTCCATGCCTGAATATTTTAGCATAGTTTTTACAAAGAGATGAAAAGAGGATGACTTCTATTAATATGAAAGTCTCAAATATGATACATAACCAGAGAACAGTTCTGGCATCAAAATATTACAAAATAGGGAGCTTTGCTCAACCAGTTGACCCCTTAACAAAATATCAAAAATACTTATTTATACTCAGAAAAATTCGCCACTACCAGGAGTGTGATCTAATAACTACATTCAAAGCATTGTGTCTATGAGTTCATTTGTCAGATTGAACATGCACCCCTCTGTTAGACACGAGCTCATATAAGCATGGGTTTTGCAGGAAAATATGCCCACAAGGGTACCACGGGCTGATGGTTTGGTTCCCACGGTTGGGCCTTCCATACCTTACATTTATGGAGTGAGCCGAGGTTTCAACCACCAGATCTATTTTCATTAACTTCCTCCTCAGAGATTGAACAAGACCTAATGATTAGTGGGTGGCTACACGCTTCTCTTAGATAAGCTGCCATATAAACACGAGATTGCGGGGCTGTCAAAAGCGGTTTGGATTCAGACCTCTTTTGGGCCCGTAATCCATCACATTTCTCCACATAGAATTTTAGCCATACCATGGTTTCCATTGTGGGACCTCTCAATAAAATTATCTCCCCAACATGTTGCATCCTCGCAATGGATTGTGGCCATAGGTCTAGTCCTGATCTGTGATCTGAGCACACCCTCTAGATTTAGCACCACTGCCAAGATTAATCGCCCACCAAATTTAGGATCTGCCAAAAGTGTGTCTTGGGATGGGGCGCTACTTTAGGTGCTAAAAAATAACAACTCTTGGAGGATGATCTAATGTGGAGGCCTAACATCACCATGTTGATATGTCGCAGATGGAGAGGTGACATGTGTCACTCGAAAATAGGCAAAAAGCATGTCTAAAATGCTTGAAATGAGTGCCATGTGTCATCACTAGACAGATGCCATGTGTCTGTGTCAAGGACTACCATGAAATTGGTGCTCCAGGGCTCAGGCACTAGCTCCTTTTCCTTTGGTTCCTCTATGTGATTTTACCCGTAGCTGGAAATTTGATGACGTGTGTCTTCTTGAATCGAACGACCGAGAATTACTTCGAGTCTCCAGACTTCGGGAAAATAAAATATCAAACTTCCTCTGCATTCAACTTCTTTTACCCGAAGCTATGGATCTGATGATGTGTGGCCCTCCTGAGATCAATGACTGAGATCCCTTCGTGGCTCTATAATTTGGGAAAATCAAAATTCAAACCTAGGCTTCCAAGGGATTTTACCCAGAGTAGGGCTAAACGTGACCTCATGTTTAGCCCTTGTGTTAGAAGGGGGTCCCAGATAACTTTCACGTTTACTGGAATTTTACACTCCCTAGCTCTGACTCCAATGTTTTTTTATAAACCTTGAAGATTTTCCTCTCCAACCTAATTCAAGGCTCTATCTTAAACTAGTTGATTGACCCTACAAACATAAAAGTCTAATAAATTTTAATTAGCGTTTGTTTTAACTCAAGGAAATGGTAGTGAAACTATTGATGTGTATGGGAGACGAAGAAGGAGAAGTAACCGAAACTGAAAGAAAAATTACATCTAGTTAAAAATAAACACTTGCAACTCTTTAACCAACTTTTCATAACTAACTATTTGAAAGATCTTTAACTAAAAATGGAATTTCACTCGACTGCGAGCTACTTAGATTCTATGAAATCAATTAAAGAACTTAAAAACTGAACTCCTTTTTCTTTTCAAGTAAAATAACCACCCTAACTACTTTACCAAAGTAAGAAATGAAATATTTTTCTATTTTTTTTTAAATGCTTCAAACAAGAAACTTGAAATAAACTCTTTTCTTTTTCTTTAAAGCAAGCAAAAGGGGAAAAAGTAAAAAACAAGACAATACTGAAATTGACCTCCAACCCATTGCAGATTGTAGGGAGTCACTAATGACACCAAACAAGTTGATCAAAAACTCAAAGACTCGCCTAAAACCCTTTCGAAGAAAAAAAAAATCTTTAAAAAGATAAGCAAACTGACATCCAACCCATGCTTCGACTATAAAAACCAAATACATTGCACTTAATTAAGAAACCCTGAGAGGTAAAACTTCAATCAAGGAAGGTGTTGACTACCTCTTCTTAAAAAATGTTTCTTGACACAGGTATGCTACTGATGCTTAAGAGTACGTGTGTTGTCTATAAATCAAGGCGCATATGTACGCGTACTAACCCACAGTAGGCTGTGTACACCTCTGTACTTATTGAAAAAAAAATTAAAACAAATAGATTGACAGGGTAGGGAGAAATGGTATGACACCAATAGGTGACTAGAATCCCTTAAAGACTTAACTCTAAAGGTATAAAATCAATCAAACACCTAAAAAAATCCCCTATAACTCTAGAGGCTTCCCCGGTATGATCACTAGTTATGCTAGCAGGAAAACCCCCCTATGGCTACACCATGGCTTGCAATGTAGGCAAATCAATAACCATTTAAAGTTCTCCTACTTCTCTAACTACCCCAAACATATCCTAGACTTATGCAAGAAAAGTAAAATGATATGGATCCGGTAATTGTACCTTTACTCTGCGTCTGGTGTAGATCCTATCGCGCTTGATAGATTCATTGACTACAAACCTCCTCCCAAGGCCAACCTTCATTCAAAGAAATATAAACAAATAACTACAAGCATACATTTCATACATAAATAAGGGTTAGATGTTATAATAAAAAAATAAAAAAAATTCAAACATTTGACACATAATGTTTTGGGACAGGAAAAGTACTTCTTTTATTGATAATACAATGATTAATTACAACCAAAGTTGGCTACTACTCCTCGAACCTGGTCCAATATCCTCTTCCCCAAGCTCCAAGTGCACCTCTGTGTATATTTCTCCTCTCAAACTTCTTCTTGGGAAATTGAATGGGTTGTTATGGAGGAAAAAGGGAAAAATGAGGAAAGCTAAGACAATTCTCACAACAAGGCTGCAAATGCTTGGAGCAAGGAAGGGATGTGAAATGGGAAGAGTTTCAATGTTCTTGTTCTTATATGTGTAATGAGACCCCAACATCTCCTTTTATATGGGAAAAGGATGGTTATTCGGTTGGGTGATGGGCTATAAGCGGTGGATTAGTTGGGAAACTACCCAATAGCTTGTAATCTCAATGAATTCCTTGCAACTTTTTAATTTTTTCAACTTTTGCAAGTATACGTGGGTTGTAGTGGTGTAGTGAGCATACACACATGGGTTGTAGTGGTGCAGCAAGCATATGTATGCGAGCAGTAATGGTGCAGGGAGCGTACATCTTCAAAAAAGGAGTTTTTAAGAAGAGCTACTCAGTGATGGCTTGGAAAAATTTGCATGTAAGAGGACCAAATGCCAGGTATGCATGTATGGAGAAATTTAGGGTTATAACAAACTTGAAAATCCACCAATATATGGGATGCCATTTTCAATGGACCATACCAATGAAGCACAACCTTTAGAGAAAGTAAGTAACCTAAAAAAATTTCTGCAATCCTGTGTTAAGTTATTGAAGGATCCATCATCTGTTAAGATCTTATAAAATATGCTAGGAAGATGTAACACAAAGGTAGAAGGAAATTAGAGTAGAAAAAAATCAATCATCTCCATACAAGAAGAAGAACAGGCAGAGAATTCAGACTGAATGCCAATATTGGGGACTTTAATATGGGGATATCATACTGGACTTAGGCTCTGAGGTAAATGTCTTACCTAAGAAGACATGGAAGTGTATGGGAGAACCCACACTAGGTTATTCACCTATCTAGCTGAAATTAGCAAATCAACACAGAGTATTACCAATTGGAAGGCTTAAAGGTGTGACAATATATTTGGATGGAGTGCGCAGTATGGCATATTTTGAAGTAATAGAGATAGTATATGACACAACACCTTACCCAACATTCCTTGGATTAGATTTGGAATTTGATAACCAAGATATAATCAACCTGAAGACAAGAAAATTAAATTTTGAATCAGGTGAATATAGAGTCATTTCCCCATTGGGTCCCTTAGAAGGAGAAAGGTTTGCAGAACCCACTTGTTTGGATCTGGAGGAAATAAACCAATTGTACAGAACCAACGCGCGAGAAGAGGATTATGTTAACCTAAATGTAGATGGGGTACTCAGCTGGAGAATAATTACATCATGTGCTTTTGACTCAGACACAGGTTTGGAGAATTGGAAACAGAGATTACATGAAGTGTTCAAGAATAAACCGTGTAGTAAGATGGCTTGGTACAGTGATAAGATAACCTCCCAATTTTCATGGGTTAAATGACTTAGAGGAATTTTTGAAAAAAATTGAAGAGGAAGTACTAAAAAATAAGAGGCTCTTATCCATAGATATCGCACTCAAGGCCACACCTGCAAGATGGTGGGGTACGCACAAAGAAACCATTTAGGACTGGTATCATTGTAAATTATTATTGCGCATTAGATTTGCACAGAACCAGGGAGAAATATAGTTCATAAGTATGATGGGAAAGGCACACCAGTGGAACACTTGGAGAAGTGAAAGGAATAATGGAGGATGATACCACCAGAGGAATGAAATCATCACTTTATCCATACATTGGAAGGAATCCCAGGGAATTGCTATATAGACTAGGAGATGCATAGGGGTACAGTAGAATGGACAGGCTTATAACAAAATTTTGTAGTAACCTTATCATTTGAACATGAGAACCCAAACATTCATTCAACATTGAAGTTGATACAAAGTATGATATTTATTAATGAACCAAAAGTTGAAATCATGACAAAATATCAAAAACATAATGGACAAACAATCAAAGAGTTAATTTCATGCTATTGTGGTTAATAGAAAGCACTACATGAAGATGATCCATGCAAAATTTAGATTACAAATATTGAGGGAGAAAGAGAGGTGGAAGGTCCATCTCTGGAGTTAGTAGTATTTTCTGCACCAATCAAAGTTAATAAAGTCAACAATGGGACAATTGACAATCCTAAAATGGAAAGTATTGAAGATTATTGGGATGAACAAACAATAGAAAGAATAATAGAGTTGTTGTGTGAATATAGTGACCTATTCTCAACAAACTTTACAAATATGAAAGGCATAGCAGGGGATCTAGGTGAGATGAAGATACCCCTAAAAACTGAGGCAAGACCTTTCAGGAAAAGACCCTACAGACTGAATCCAGTGTATAAGCAGAAAGTGAAAGAAAACATTGACAGAATGTTGGACACTGGTATCATAGAACCAATAGAAGAACTTGAATGGATCAGTCCTATGGTAGTCCAAGAAAAGAAACAAGGGGGGATAAGGATTTGTGTAGATCTAAGGAAAATTAATCATGCTTTCTTACATGATCCTTTCCCTACCCCTTTTATAGATGAGGTCTTAGAGAATGTGGGAGGCCAGAAATCATATTCATTCATAGATGGATTCTCAGGCTACCATCAGATCAAAATAGCTCCAGAAGACAAGTATAAGACTACTTTTTATACAAAATGGAGATCCTACCAATATACAGTCATGCCATTTGGGATGAAAAATACACCAGCCATATTTTCAAGAGTAGTCATAGATGCTTTTAAGGAATTCAAACATCAGTTTATAGAATTATATTTGGATGACTAGACTGTATATAGTATGTTAAAGGACCATGTAGAAGTCTTAAGATTAATGTTGGAAATATGCAGGCAATGTCAAATATCATTGAATATCAAGAAATGCATTTTTGTAACACATTTTGGAATATTGTTGGGACATATAGTGTGTAAAAAATATTTACTAGTGGATCCTGCTAATATTGCATTCATTGTAAATTTACCATGACAAAGTCAGTGTGCCAGTTAAGAGCAACACTGGGACATACAGGCTATTACAAGAAATTTGTAAAGGTGTATGCATAGATTGCTACACCAATGGAAAAACTATTAAATAAAGACACAATATTTCAGTGGAATGAAGACTGTCAACAAGGATTGGACACTTTAAAACAAAATATGGTCACAACACCTATCCTAGTATTCCCATACCGGGAAAATACATTTCATGTGCATGTAGATGCATCAGCCATAACACTTGGAACAATTCTGTTTCAACTAGGAGTAGGGGACCTAGACCATCCTATAGCCTTTGCAAGCATAAAGTTTTCATAATCAAAAAATAATTACAACACCATAGAAAGAGAAGGCCTAGCCATGGTATATGCACTTTAGAAATCCAGGCATTATTTACTAGGTAAACACTTTAAAATGTTCACAGACCATTCAACCCTCAAATATATACTCAATAAGCCAGTGTTGGGGGGGAGGATTTGTAGATGGCTATTATTGTTCCAATAATTTTATTTCAAAGTGATAGTCAAACCAGGGAAGTTGAATGCAGGACCTGATCACCTGTCAAGAGTAACTAATGGAGAATAACTTAATAACTTGGAAGACAACTTCCCTAATGCACAACTCTTTTCAGTACAAGTAGTTGATGAATACTTCATTGATATTATTGAATACTTAAGTACAGGTCTTACTCCACAAGAGTTTAGCACCGCATAGAAGAAAAATATGGTAGTCAGAGATGCAGAATATCAACTTATTGCAGGACATTTATGCAAGATGGGCACATATAGTATTTTGAGAAGGTGTGTATTGGAACATGAAATGCCCATAAATTTAGTAGAATATAATGAAGTTATAGCTGGATGAAACTATGCAGGTAAACATACCACGCATATAGTATTACGTGTAGGATTATGGTGGCCAACAGTCCATAAAGATGCCAAGGAATATTTCCAGAAATGTGATGTCTATTAGAGGGGTGGAAAACCCAAGATAAGGGATGAAATTCCTCTAAGACCACAAGTGATTCTATAGGTATTTGAAAAATGGGCAATCAACTTTGTGGGACCTATTAACCCACCAACAAAAAGGTTAGGAGCTAGGTATATTATTACTGTGATTGAATACTTAACAAGATGGGAAAAACTAGCACTAGTTAAATACTGTAGCGCAAAGACAACAACACACTTATTGTTTGAGATAGTGATCACTAGATTTGGATGTCCCGAGATTTTGATGAGTGAACATGGCACTCATTTCATCAATGATACCATCAGGGCTATGAATGAGGAGTTTGAGGTCTATGTTGACGGGCGTATTTGACACACCGTCAACTGGAAGGTTAGATCCGCACTGGGGTTGTCTAATTAACCCTATCTGTTTGGTATGATCTGACATGACGGGTTTAATGGCTCTGTTATCCAACTAGAGTCCTAAAAACAATAAAAGAAATAAACTAATATAAAGCTACAATTCTAACGATTTATGTACTAATTAAAAATGTTTATCCTAAAACGTGAATATACAAATGATTATAAACAATCTATATACGGTTTACAAGATTTTCTTGAAATCTTGCAAAAATGAATTTTTTGCAATAGTGTTTCTAAATAAGATAAAGCAAGAACATAAATCTTTCTAATGTTTAAAGTTATCAAACTAATAAATACTAAGAGAATACAATTGAAACAATGACACATAAATATTCAAAGCTAATTAATGCAATAATCATCTCGTTAATAAATAATTTAATAAAATAACACACATACTAACCTGTAGCTGATCAAAAAATTGAGTTCATCTCTCTATGTTGTTTGAGCTCTAGCTTGACCTGCATTTAAGGGAAACTTATGATAGAACAATAATGTTACTTCCATAATAAATTCAAAGAAGCGTTTGATATTTGGAGTAAATTAATAACAATAGAAAGACAACTAATTAAAAATCCTGTGATCTTAAGATAAAGAATATCTACGAATGAAAGAAAACTCAATTCTAAGAATTGATATTATCCATCATTTAACATTATAAATAAACTCAATAATAATCAAATGATCGATTGATCATGCATATAAAATGAACCAACATATCATGGAAAACATTCAAATAATCATTGATATGAAATATCATGCGAAGACAAGGCTAAAGCCAAATCGATGAGATGATAATTCATAACATAGAAATAACAAGATAATGCAATGTAATAAGCATCGCACAATTCACACGGGTCTAAAGCCAATGGTGAATTTCCTTCCCATATCAATTCCCAAAAAATTACATGTCCATATTGTAGTCCTAGCAAAGTTGTTTCTATTACTAAACAACAACCACTATTTAAACCTGTCTGGGATCAATAACCTCTTATTGTGCAAGATAGAGGGTAATCCCAAAAAATTAGATTGCTTTACAAAAATAGGATAACAAAGAAACACTCATGTAGGATTTTGTTCATCAAAATTAATTACATAAATGAAATTGTTTAAACAAAATGAGAATTCACTAAGCCATGCAACTCATAATCCATGATTTCTTCTCTTTGTGAATAACATCATAACTGTTTTTCTCTTGAAAATGATAAACTGAAATTGAATTTATATAAAAATACAAACTAATATTTACAAATATACTAGCTACATAATCTTGAGATTCTATAGCTAGTCTTAAATTAACAACAAAATCAAAATGAAATTATCTATTTGATTGCATTCTTGAAAATCACATTACTAGCTCTTTTGAACCTTTTAATTGCTCAGCCAACGTTGGATCGAATGCATGCCTTTAATTATTCATTTTCCCTTTCAAGCAAGGAGTTTCGAGTTGTCATATGGTTTAATTGCGCTTGGAGATAAGGTATATCCCTATAGTATCATTCAACCCGGTCAAGACAATTTTCACAGTGCAAAGGTGCTATGGAAGGTAGAGGGTGATTGTGTTTTGCAATGGGTGCTTGGTATGTTATGTAGCTTTCCTCAAATCGTGTCTTATACCAGCAAACCCTTCTTGATTTTTTAGGAACGAAGGTAGTTCAGAAACAAAATCGTATCACATAGCTTCAATACCATTTTCATTCATGAGGAACTGGTTATCTACATCTTCTTGGGAAATAAATTCATTGATCTCATCATCAGATAAGAGATCATCGACCTCGATCACTGGGATCGAACTCATATGATCTTGCTGGTGATTTCTGAGATTTATGGATATTAACCTGCCTGGTATCTTGTTTACAAAACTTAAATCTGAATTACCATGTTCCTTATGCTTGCGATATTTCTTGACTATCGATTTGTTCAAAACACCCTGATTCATCTCAACAGTAAGATCAGGAGAAATCCTCTCCTTTAACACATCTATAACCTCCTCTAACGATCTTCTGGGCACATAATCATATCGTGGCTTCTTTCCCAAAGGGTTTTGAATTGAAACAAAGTTTCATTTTGTGGTCACATATTCTTCATGTGGATCAGTACCTTGATTTTCGGTCCTAGGGTTACAGGGACTAGGGTTTGTATTGAAAAGGAGAGGTGATTCTACTGTGTTCTTGGGTAGGGTGAAGTTGTTTCTACACAGGAAATCTTCCCAACTATCCCCAATATGGGCTAGATGTGACAACAACAGAATCCGAATAAGACCATGGTGAAAAACACTTGAAAGTGGGTTAAACTTATGTTTCTGATAAAGCTTAGACATCTTATGTAGGCTCATAAATAGATAGAAAGGAATATTTATCTTGAACCCTAGAAAAATCATCAACATGCAAATGTGATACAAGAAAACTAAGCCATACCTACCCTCACAAGTTATGAACTATTTAAGAATTATAATTAGGTCGTGCCATCGAGGTTTTATGAGAGTAATTAGTGTGCCTTTAGGGTAACATTTCAATTTCTTAGAGACCATGAGCAATCTCCAAGGCACACCTTCCAATTTGGCATTTTTGAACCATATTTCTCGCTCCTGTGACGGTCCTGTAGCGCGTGCTATAGAATCCTCAGTTACTTTGAGTTGTAGATCCCTAATTTTAGCTTTAGAGCCATCAAATGATTGAGCGAATTCCTATGAAACTACTAGGTTATAACCTTCAATATTTTGGATGAAAATGTTCCATCCATGTTCCTGTATATTGCTTATGGTATCGTCGTGAGCGAGGAGGGATTTCAAGCCATTAGGTTCAATTCTTACTACGAGAGCCATGGGTGTTATCACATAGACACATTAAAGGAAACAAGAGGTGGGTTTCACTTTCCAATACACAAACAGTAGGAAGAGGAATTTGAAATTGGGAGAGGCTCGATGCCTAAGAACTCGAGAGGCTATCATATTTGGAAGTTTGAGTTTTGGGTGCATAAGAACCAGAGGATGTAGAGGATTGTAGACCACTCTACCCGATGAACACTAAACCCAAACCATTACTACTTACCTACTCAAATAATGAATGTGAGTCTGAATCATGTAGGACAAAAGGATGATGTGGAATTGTAAGTACATCAGTCCTGTACCAAGGTGATAGGATTGTGATACGGCTGGTAAGAGAAAAATGGATATTTCAAACTTCAACCCAAGGTTCTGCACAATTAAACATATCAAATGTAACGATATTATAATCAACCATAGATTGATACTCAATTACATCTCCCAAAGTGAATAAATCAATGGCAATGGATCAAACAATTAGCCTACAAACTTTAAGATTTATAAACATGTAGATCCCCTTTAGGTGTAATCCCTTCAACAAAAGAAACAAAGAAATCAAAAATTGTAAAATGATTACCCAAGACAAACTTTTTTTTTAATTTCATGCTTTCAGTCATGAAATTAACAAAACAAACGATAGACTAAAAAAACGAAAAACTCTTATACTCAGCTAGGCTAATGAATCTCCTCAAAACCAAAATACATAAGTGTTTGTAAGTATAAGGAGGAGGCGGCTACATAATTTTTTTTATCCCTTGGTGATGACTTTTTAAAATGATAAAATTTGATAGAATTGTTGGCTGCCAACAATGGAGACACACTAGGCGAAGAAATTATCTCAGCATCACAAAAACTTCATATCAGGGGCACAAATGACTTAGCAATAAACTTTAGAGACAATTAACGACAGATCAAACATTTCAAAAATAACTTAGAGAAAATAACGCAGTCATAATATTGGATGCATTTCTATCCAAAATCGTAATCTGGTAGCTTGTTTATATCATAGGGGTACTGATGTTTATACATATGACTCTGAAACCATTGACAGGGCCACTGTTTCCAGCAGGTGTCCATAGCCTTGACAGGGATGTCATTTAACCCACTCTAGTACCTCTATCCCATCCAAGAGTCATCCATTTATGATAAAATCATCCTGACACCTTATCAATTTAAAAAAACATACTTGAGGATCTTCGAAACCCGACATTGCTTCGCTACTAGTAGGCCTGTTTAGTACCCCGATGAAGTTTCCTTGGTATCATGTGTGCATTTACCTACTGCCAGTAGACCTATTTAGTTTCGTGATGGGTTTACATATAATTCCCACACATTACAGTGCTTCCAACTCTCTAAATGTTTTTTAAAAAATCCCAGAGACTTCATGATATTTAAAAGAGCGGGGTGATACTGAATATCTCATAGTCTGGTAATGAAAGGATTGATCATTTAGGAATTATTTTTCTGTTCTAATGAATTCCATCATGATTTGGACGATTAGATTTCTATTAAGAAATCATTTCTAGGATTGGGAAGCACATCGAGTTGTTCTCATTACAACAGGTTTAGCATTAGAAGTTTGTTAAGGATAATCGTGTCTTCCTGTGATTTTAATGAGAAACCATAAACAATAATTGGACATAAACTTACTTCTATTGATCTAAGTTTAGCACTTACTGTTCAGGTGCTTGAGTTGTTATCAACTGTTGCTAATAAAAATTTCGATTCCCTTCAAGAAATGAATGGTGATTCAGACATAATCATTTAGAAAACAAATCAAAATGAAGCAAAATGAAAAGAACCAAAATCAAAACATAAAAGAAAATTAAAAATATTTACAAGAGGGTGGATCTAAAACCATCAAGCAAAATATCTCTTGAGAGCCTATCCATTCACTGGGAAAGTGTCCGACTGTCCCTCCAATTTATGCAGACGAAAAGAACTAGGACCCAGTTTTTCAGAAATTACAAACGGTCCCAGCCATAGGTTTTGGAACTTGGTATGTTTTCCCTTACCCTCATGCACTTTGTCCCACTTAAGAACCAAATCCCCAACATCAAAATTCCTTTCAGAGGATAAACTTGTATCGAACCAGCTCTTCACAATTTGTTGGTGCTGGTCAAGTTTATGTTTTTCTTGTGTTCTCACCTCCTCTAATTTTAAGAAAGCATTTATCTGATTTTCTAGAGGAGGACAATCCTCTTCTTGAAATTTCTGTGATAATTACAGAGAGGGAAGCAAGACATGTGGGGGGGGGATGGATTCTCTTCCATAAACGAGGAAGAAAGGAGAATTACCAATGGATTCCTTTGGAGTTACCCTATCATCCCAAAGTGCTTTGTACAATGCATTGTGCCAATTCTTGTGGTTTCTTGAAACTGTCCTTTTTATGATCTTGATTAAGTTCTTATTTTTCGACTCGGCTAGACCGTTCCCTTGAGGGTAGTAGCTGGCAGAATAATTCAGTTTAATCCATTTTTCTAGAGAGAAAACATTCATATCTAGGGAAGAAAAATATGAAGCATTGTAAAAAACCAGACATTCAGGAATTCTGAATCGAGTGATAATATGGGAGTTCAGAAATGACACTACCTGATTGGTGTTGACCACTTTTAAAGGTAAATCTTCAGACGATCTTGTAAAATAGTCTATCATGAGAATTTACTTGTGTTGTTGCGAGGAAGGGGGATTTATTGGTCCTATAATTTCTAGGCCCCATTGCTGAAAAGGTGCATCTACAATAACAGGTTGCAAAGGAAAAGATGCATTTTTCACCTGTCTTGCAGCCTTTTGACAGATTATACACTTGTGGGACAACGTATGGGCATCTTAAACAAGTTAGGCCAATAGTATCCAGCCCTTAGCACTTTGTGGGAAGTGGTATATCCACCACAATGACCACCGACATCACCAAAATAAAGTTCAACCAACACTTTTTAAGACTCCTCTTTTTCTAAACAACACAGAAAAACACTGTCAAAGTTCCTTTGAAATAATATATCATTGATTAATTGGAAAGATGTAAATTCAAGCCTAAGTTCTCTTTTGTTTTTGGGATCAATATTGTGAGGGGCAAATCCATGCAGTAAATAAAATATGATATTCTCATACCAAGAATTGGAAATTGTTTGCACACAACTGATCTGTTTCTCATCATGTTGATTTATAGTTGATGCATTTGTTTGAATTTCTAATTTCTCAACTGAATCAACCACTAATTTACACAGGCCTTGACCTCTAACAATTTGGGAAGGGGTTATTTCAAGGTCATATTCCTAAAGTGATTTCATCCAATTTTCCCTTTTCTCACCTAGCTCTTTTTGTACTAACAAATTTCTTACAGAGAGGTAAGGAACAACAACTTTGGTTCCGGATTTCAACAAGTAATACCTGAAGTGTTTCACTGATTTAAAAATAACACATGCCTTCTGATCTACCTATTGGATTACTAAGAGGGGGGGTGAATCAGTAATAGAGCAATTTAATCCCTTTTTAAATATATAATCCAAGTGTTATATCAATGAATAATTATCATCCAATAACTATAGAGTAAATAAGCAATGAACAAATGAACAA
>CBVK0100746376.1:0-20088 GCA_900067695.1 Picea abies
TGAGGCAATTCCACCAGGGAAACCACCTGACAGGGGTTTTGAGCACACCACTGAGTTGGAGGAGGGGGGGAAACCTATGATCATTCCCCCCTATCATCATCCTAGGAGGTTCAAGGATGAGATAGAGAAGGCAATCAACGAATTGTTGGCGATGGGACACATCAGAATGAGCAGCAACCCATTTTCTTCTTCAGTTGTCTTAGTTGTGAAGAAGGATGGCACCATGAGGATGTGCATTGATTACCGAGCCTTCAACAAGAAAACCATAAAGAATCGATACCCTATCCCACGCATTGACGAGTTGATGGATGAACTGCATGGGGCAGTTTTCTTCTCAAAAATTGATGTATGCTTTGGATATCATCAGACCAACATCAGAGAGTAGGACATAGAGAAGACGACATTTCGATGTCATTTTGGACACTTCGAGTTCCTGGTTATTCCATTTGGGTTAACCAATGCACCCGCTACATTCCAGTCTTGCATGAACCATATATTTAGGGATCAATTAAGGAAATCAGTCTTGGTTTTCTTTGATGATATCTCTATCTATAGCCAGTCATGGCAAGAGCATATGAGGCACCTGGATGAGGTATTGAGCATCATGGAGGTACAGTCATTATATGCCAAAGAGTCCAAGTGTGAGTTAGGTATGACAGAGATACTTTACTTAGGCCGCATCATCAGTGCATAGTGGGTATAGGTGCACCAAGAGAAGATCAGGGTCATTTTGGATTGGCTAATGCCCAAGAATGTGACAGAATGGAGGAGCTTCTTCGGGCTGTGCAACTATTACAGGCGGTTTGTCCGGGGTTTTTCTCAACTTGGAGCACCACTGATAGATATTACCAAGCATGGAGCCTTCATATGGAATGAGAAATCACAGGAATCCTTTGATCACATGAAGGAATTCATGGGCACTTGTCCAGTGTTGGCACTACCAGACTTCACCTTGTCATTTGTACTAGAGTGTGATGCATCTGGCGATGGGATTGGTGTAGTTTTGATGCAGGGAGGATGCCCCATTGTATTAGAGAGCTAGAATCTTAGTCAACATGAGAGGTTGTACTCCATTTATGACAAGGAAATGTTGGAAATCATGCATGCCTTGACCAAGTTTAGACAATATTTGGTGGGTAGCAATTCATGGTCAAGACCGGTCACAACACAATAGTTTGAAGTATTTCCTTGAGCAGAAGGATCTCAGTGAGAACCAATAGAAATGGGTGATGAAGCTACAAGCATTTGACTTTGACATAGAGTATGTCAAGGGGAAGAAGAACATTGTGGCCAATGCACTATCAAGGAGACCTGCAACATGTTCTTTGATGGAGATTTCAGCAGACTGGAAATCCCACTTGTTAGTGGAATATTCAAAGAACAAGTTCGCTTGTGAGGTGATGGATGGGAAGATATAGGATGACTAGTATAGGGTCATTAACGATGTCATATTTTATAAGGATAGAGTCTACTTGGTGCCAGATTCAGGGCTTAAGAAGAAGATCCTCACCGCAATTCATGATTCACCTCTAGCAGGCCATCAAGGGTTTTTCAAAACCTACAGACAGATCAGAGAGACGTTCTCATGGAAGGGCCTCAAACAAGACGTTATGAGACATGTTAGTGAGTGTGTGACTTGCCAGCAGAACAAGTAAGAACATGCTCTTCCAGTAGGTCTACTTCAGCCACTCCCCATTCCAGAGCAGAAATGGGAGAGTATATCTATAGACTTCATCACAGGTCTACCCAAGGTCCAAGGTAAGGAATGTATCTATGTATTGGTCAACAGATTGACCAATTTTTATCACTTCTATGCCATACCGACAGAGTACAAAGTAGTTCATGTAGTTGAGCTTTTCTTCAGGGAGGTCTTCAGACTTCATGGGTTGTCGAAGAAAATCGTCAGTGATAGGGACAGTCAGTTCATAGGGACATTTTGGAGAGAGTTGTTTCAGTTGGTGGGGACAGAGTTGACACCTAGCACCAGTTTTCACCCTCAGACAGATGGGCAGACCTAGATTGTCAACAAGTGGGTTGAAGGGTATTTGAGGAACTATGTAGGAGGATATCAGAGAACATGGGAAAAGTGGTTACATTTAGGAGAACATTGCTACAACACCACCTTCCACATGTCCATTGGTATGACACCCTTCTGAGCATTGTACAGATATGATGCTCCCACTTTGGTAGACTTGGTCTTCTAGGAGAGCAGAGATGAGAGTTAGGATATTCTCAAGTTGTTGAAAGAGAACCTGTAGACGGCGCAAAACTGACAGAAGATAAGTGCGGACAAGCATAGGATAGAGCGCAACTTTTAGGTTGGATATTTGGTTTTCTTGAGACTCCAACCCTACAAACAGTCATCTATGAATAAGAGTGGGGTCGAGAAGCTCAAGCCCAGATTTTATGGTCCTTACAGGATCATGCATCGAGTAGGCGAGGTTGCTTATGAGATAGAGCTTCCAGAGGGGAGCGAGATTCATAATGTGTTCCACGTGTCTTGCCTAAAAAAGGCAGTTGGACAATTCATTATCACATCATAGGAGCTTCCCCCGTTGGATAAAGAGGGACAGTTGGAGTTAGTTCTGAAGGAGGTTTTGGAGTTTCGGGAGTGGAAACTAAGGAGCAGGGTCATCAGAGAGTCTTTTATTAGATGGAGAGGGCTTCCAGTAGAGGACGCTACTTGGGAGAGTGAGCTAGTGTTGCAGCACCCTGGATTGGTATTGCTTGAGGACAAGTAATTTTGGGAAGGGAGGACTATAATGTCCCTTTCCAAATAGGAGCTCCAAAGAGGAGGCTTAATGGTCTAAACCACCTCATTAGACTATAGCCAGGGCCAAAGAGGGGTAAACAGGGTTACTAGAGGTCACTCCATTCACAGGTGTTATATTTGGAAAGTGACATTGAGCTAAAAAGGGTTAAAAGCGCTTTTAAGACATGATGAGCTAAAAATAGAAGTCAACAGTGTATTAGGGTTTCAACAGTGATTTAGGGTTTTGGAAGTCAACAGTGAATTAGGGTTTTAGCATGATTTAGGGTTTTGGAAAGCTATAAAGGAAGGGTCAGCGAACTAATTCATCATTATGCAGATTATGACTTGTCATTGAGGAGAAGAGGTGCATCTCAGGAGAGATAGTTCAGTGTATTCTAGGATTAAGACACAAGTTGGCTGGTTTCAGTGTTGAAAGACACACCCTAGTCACCAGGAAGATCATCCAGGCCTTCCATCATTCTTCATTGATTCTACAATGCTCCTATATTCTGGGTATTATCTTTTAGTTTCTTATTTGTATTCCGACTAAGATCATTTTGTCTTTTGATCTAGCCGAGTGTTGTTATTTTATTCAGCTGCAGTTTCTTATTTGTATTCTGGCTAAGATCCTTTGTCTTTTGATATAGTCAAGCATTGTCAGTTCATTCAGCCGCATTCGTCCATTTTATAACCCACAGAGACATCATAATACAAACTTTGCAGTCCTTTGTCACATTTATTATTTGTATGATCATTTATATGTTGTAAACCTTTGATCCTACACACACATTAGCAGTGTTTCCTAGGCTGGCCAAGTCAGGAACATTACAAATTGGAACCGTGGTCACAGCCCACAGTCATATGGAAAGAGGGGGTATAAATAAGGGCATGCGCCTATTTGACGGCTGGTGACTAAGGTTATTTGGGGAGACGATTGTGGCAGTCAAATTCGAAGTGGGTCTGACCGTCGATCTGGATGGGCCATTTCGCAAGTTCAAGTATCGGGATATTTGGAATCAAGTGGAGTGAAGATACCCGGAATGTGAAGTCCCAAAATTTCATGAAAAGAATCCCCAATTCATGATCTGAGGTCACATGAAGCGATGGAGAGGATCCACTCTAGAAGCCGAGGGTGCTCGTATTTTCACAGGGGAATATCTACGTGGTCTCAAGGCATCGGGATTGACTTGAAGGATGTCATGAAATTCTCCTGGAGAATTCATGGGTGTTAGGTTTCATCCCGATCCCAATGAAAGTAGTTAATGGAAATGGGAAAGGTGGTTGAAACCTCATTTCATCCCATAAATGGAAAGCATGGAAAAGATGGTCGTGGAGGCAAACTGTCAGCCCAAAGTTCCCTTGTCAACGAATTCTCACGCAAAGCCCATACTAGTTTGAGATCATGTATGACAGAAGAATACAAGTGTAGACTGGCAGAAGAGACGCAGACGCAAATATTTGATTGCAGTAGCCAGGTCACACTCCTGGTGATGGAAAATTGTTCTGAGTATAAATACTCATTTTTTATATTTTGTTAAGGTCGATGGTAGAGCTAAACTCTCGTATTGTAGTGTTTTAATGAAGCTCTAGTTCTTTCGTCATGTAACTTGATATGAGATTTCTTGTTTAATGAAATCCAACTTCTATTTCCATCTTACTTGCGTCTTATATTGAATGTTCATGATTGAAGGATTCGCATGGATTTTGGTGACTGTGTTGTAATGAATGTTTGATTGCAGTGCAGTGATAGCGTTTTCAGTTTCCTAAAACTTCGAATTCAAGTGGACCTTGTTTTCAGAGTTTTTCCTACTTAAGTTGTTGAAAGACCTAATGTCTAGAGCATATCTTTACATCTTCTTCTCAATTTCTTCCTCCTACTCACCCTTACTACAACTTACTGGATGAAGTTAATCAAGACCTCATTTTCTTGTGCATATTGCCCCAACTTTCTGATTTAAGACGATATTCTCTCGAGTCTGACTCATTTGACCTCTTTAAATCCATTAACCATGACATATAAACTAATCGGTATTGGTCTTACCTATGCCACAATCTAGAGGTAACTTCAAGTGCTAACAGATGGGACCTCTAATGACTTCTTCATAACTCTTTTATTATGCTTCATTTTTTGTTGTCTTGGAGCTTGAACCCTTCTCAATATGTTTTTGTTTGTATCATATTCCAGAATTTTCATAGTATGGCCTTTGATTATTGATGATTTCATCCAATATTTTGGTGGTTTTATGTTGCATGTACATATTCTAAAGTTCCTTCCTTAGTGAGACTATTTTTGGTTCCAAAGTCTCCTTCATTTTCTCATTTTCTTCCAACTGGTTTTTAAGTGTTTCTTCAATCATTTTGGCTTCTTCTAATTGGACCTTTAGATTTATAATCATCTTTTGGACTTCCTCATATTTTTTATTTGTATTTTGAGAACCCTCCTTTAGCTTGGTTGATTCTTCCTTGACCGACTTGTTTTTCCTCCTTTTTCTTTTTAGCTCACTTAAGGCGCTAATTAGTTCTACTTCAAGATCTAATTCACCTTCTTCTTCTTAATATTCTTTACCATTTTGTTGATTTTCCAATGCCATAAAGAGAACTCTTTCTGAGTCATTGTCACTATCATCATTTGCATCAAATGAGAAACTATCTTCTCTTGAGTAGAGGATTTTCTTGAAGACTTTTATTTTATTTCCCTTTTTGTTTCCCCTTTGGTATTTATTTTCTTTCTTGGGAATTTCTTCTTCATCATTGTATGAATTCCTAGCATAAGGACATTTAGCAACAAAATGATCAATTTTACCACAATTAAAACATTTTAAAGGAAGCTTACCTTTGTACTTTCCAGTTCCTCTCTTTAACTTCCTTATGAAGTTGGATATTTCTTCATTTTCATTTGAATCATAGTTGCAACTATAGTTTGACTTTGAATTTTTCTTATTCTTTCTTGTCTTATTGGATGCTTTGAAAGATGCTTCCTTCTTGGATGAATTATCCTATTATGTTCTCATTTCATAGGTTGTAAGTACCCCATGCAACTTGTCCATTCCCATTGTAGCAAGATATTTTATTTCTTCTAGGGATGAAATATTAGGATCGAATCTCATTGGAAGAGAGATTAGTACCTTTTGAAAAATTATTGGTTCTTTGATTTCTTCTCCTAAGCCTTTAATAGCATTCACTATTTCATCAACTCGCAAAAAATAAGCTCCAATGTCTCCATCTTCCTTCATTTTTAGTTGTTCAAATTGACTTCTATAAATTTGAATCTTATCTCCTTTGAGTTTGGTATCTCCTTCGTAAACATTTTTTAAGTTTGTCCCAAACATCCTTTGCAGAGTTACAATGCATAACCTTGAAATATAATAAACTATTTGGGCCACTCAGAATAGAATTTTGAGCCTTTGAATTTTTTTCACTAAGTTTATTTCCATCTTTATCTGTTGGAGTGGCAGGTGCCTTGTATTCGTCTACTACTGCTTGTCAGACATCAAATCCCTATGTTTGCACAAACTTTTTCATCCTTCTTCTCTTGAAGGCATAGTTCTAACCATTAAATAGTGTTGTTCCATTCTTAGTGAACTCCATGATCTACCTTCTAGTGATTAGACTATTTCTAAAGGACCTACTCTAATACCAATTGTTGAAATACTAAGAGGGGAGGGTGAATCAATATTATGCATTTTTTACCATTTCAGTCACAACATGCAAGCATTAAATTTATCACTTATGATTCCATGAAATATATTGTTGCATTAAATATAGAATACACATATAACCACATATACATAGTACATACAAATTTTACATGGAAACCTAAATGGGATAAAACAAGAATGCTTTCTTATATATCAAAATATTACATTCATAGGAAGCACCAACTTCCAAAATTCTTTGGCATCGACTGGAAGGAGGAACCAACCCCCTAATTTATAGGCTCGAATGTGAAGGAATCTATGACTCCCTAGATTCTCCAGCTCCAACTAGAAGGAGGCTACAACCCCCTAGTTTACAATCTCCAACCTGAAGGAATCTACAACTCCCTTTCCTTGCCCCTTCCTTCCTCCCTTGAATATAAATAAGAGAATCGATATGTCATTGATATTGATATATCATCATCATCATAAAAAATTATACAAATACTTAAAACTCATGCCAATATCTCCAATAATATCCTCCAAACCATGTGCTCAAAATCACCATGATATGCATCAAACCTTCTTCAACTTTTCTTCATTCTGGCTAGAGTAGACTGGGAAACTCGCAGGGCCTCATGTGACATGTCTTGTGCAATTTGTAGAGTCCTCATTGGACACCTTATACCTCACTTGTGAGGTTCTACTCAAATATGGTTTTATGAAAACACTTCTCCAATCTGCGACTCCGATCACTCCCTCCTTCACATAACTTCGATGCTTCACTTTTTCTAAAAAATAACATCATTTCTTGGTGATTAAATGAGAGGTTCTTTATGTGTATTTATAACCTTCCAAGTAAATTCTTTACTTAATATTTGATCTGACTTGTAACTTCTTGTTTGAAACAACTTTTATCCTTTACTTGACTTTAGGGCCAACTTGTAACTTCTTTGACCTTAGATATGGGGCTTTTTGACCATCCTTCGGGGATTCGTCCTTAAGAGGGCATAAATTATCAATCGTTAGGAACCACGTGGTGTGCCACCTATCATTGGAAATGGCATGCTGAGGAATATCAATCCATGAAGGTTCTAAATGCATTTGCAATGTCCTTCATGTTATTTTTATTCAATTAACTTTGGGCTTCATGACCACACCCCTGGGGCTTCTTAACCACTTAACCATATTTCCTAGGATTCTTTTAGAATTATTAAAATAATATTCCCATGAGGGTCATGCTTAAAGTTATGCCATAAGGGGACCACTTTGGATACTTCTTCAAATACACCCATCACTTCTAGAGGCTTCTGGACTTCTTCTAGTACTTAGGGTAAGTGGGTTTTTAACCCACTCCTTTTCATTCTAACCCACCCTACAAGAAATATCGCTAACACTTCCAAAAAATCTTGCCACTCGCCTGAAACATTTTCTCTCGTGCCTATGCTTCCATACACACATATTTTTCCCTATGGTCTGGAGCCTTTGAAATTTGAAGAAAATGTGAGAAATTTGAAATGACATCATGTTGATGTCAAGATGAATACATGTACATGTGGCATCTTGGGATTGTTCCATGTAGGCACTGAGGTGTCTTCCCATGCTCAACATATGTATGGTTCAATCTAACATAGCAACCGACAAGAAATGTGGGCCTCCTTACCACAGGTGGAAATCTATGATGGGTTTGAAATGCATATAGATGACTTGCTAATCCTTTCTTTGCTTCCTCGATTTCCAAGTGGACTACTATGATGGATCTAGGTGGCGCTAAGTGAATAGTCAAATAGGTGGTGAGTTGGTTGATGTGAAATCGTGGAGGGATCGGAATACCACTGTCGCAACCCTAAGGGAGTGTTTTTCCTTTCTGTTCCTTACGATGTGAAACCTTTTACTCTTTGACTCATAGCAGCCTAAAACCATTGTCGCACCTCGATGCTACACTAAATCCCAGAGACTTTTATGATGCGACATGCATCCTCCATCATTGATCAAGCTTGTTTGCAATCATTGGATGATCGAGCCCACACCTCCACCCACACTTTATTTTTATGCCTCGGTTATTTGATGTGGCTCCATTTGGTTGAGGGATTGAACTTAATTTGAGTGAGACTGTTGGAATATTCAATAATAGTAATAAGGAGGGGTGAATCAGTATTAGGCACTTTTTACCATTTTTAACCACAACATGTAAAAATTAAGTTATCAAAAATTTATCACTTATGATTACATTCAATATATCATAAACATATAACCACATATACACAATAAAAAATAATTTTATGTGGAAACACAAATGAGAGAAAAACATGGAATGATTTTTAATGTATCAAAATATTACATTAATTGGAAGCACCAAGTTCCAAACATTAAACAATACCAATTGGAAGGAGGCACCAACCACCTGGTTTGCAAGCTCCAACCTGAAGGAAGCTACAACTCCCCAAATTCTCCATATTCAACTAGAAAGAGGCTCTAACCCCCTTTCCTTTCCCCTTCCTTCCTCCCTTAAATATAAATAGGATAATCAACATGTCATTGTTACTGTCATAGATATTGATACATCATCATCATCAAAACTAGTTCAACCCCAATAACCACATAAAGGTTATGCCAATATCTCTAAAATGTCTCCCAAATAATATGCCAAAAATCACCAATATATGCCTCAATAATATACCAAAAACTCCAATATGTCCCTCAAAGACATATAGAAAAACATAGCTTTCATAATGTGAAAAACCTAGTGCATGAGATCTCATATCATCAAACCTTCCTCAACTTCAACATCAAGAAAAAAACATCTTCTTCAAACCCTTTTTCAAGCTCGTGGGATTGGACTGGTCAATGATTGGGGCCTCGAGCGATGAATATTGGACAAACAATGGGGTCGTCATGGGACACCCTATACTTAACCTATGGGGGTCAACTCAGATAGGGTTTTCTGAAAACCCTTCTCACATCTGCAGCTCTGAGAAATCCCTTCTTCGTACAACTCTACTACTTCACTTGCACTAAGAGATCACAAGATTCCTTTATAAATGAGAGGATATTGATGTGTATTTATATTCTTCCAAGTACCTCCTTTAATTTTATATATGTCCGACCTATAAATTCTTGTTTGCAACCATTTTTCTCCTTTACTTGATTTTGGGGTCGACTTATAACTTCTTGTTTACAACCATTCAAGGTAAAATTTTACATGATGATATTTAAGAGGGCATATCTCCTCAACCATGAGGAACCACACAACATACCACCTACCATTTGAAATGGCTTGACAAGGAATATCAATCCATGGAGGTTTTGCATGGAAATTTCCTTCATACTCTTTTTCCTCAATCAACTCTATGCTCCATGACCACACCTCTGGGGCTTCCTAACCATATTTTCAAGGCTTCGTGACCATACATTGTAACTTGTTTTCTTAACCAGGGCATCTTGTAGGAATATTCAAAGCATCTTCCTGCCAGGGCCATACTTAGAGATACATCATAATGGGGCCACTTTGGAGACTCATTCAAATAAACCCATAACTTTTAGGGGATCCTGGACCTACTTCGAGGCTTCTTCTAGGGTTGACATCAATGACAACCTCCAACAATATTCCCCTTTGGAATTAATGGAAATAATCATACTCCCCCTATGACCATTTCTCACCATGTATGCATTCTCTTGATCTTTCTCTCCCCATTTTACATCAATGGCAGAGGGTAACTCACCCTAAAAATGTACTCCAACTTGATATTATTTTATGTGACTTGTTCTTGTAGAAAGTGGAACTTGATAGGAATATGCTTGGTCTTGGAATGCATCACTGTATTTTTGGAGATACTTATAGCATTGGTATTGTCACAGAATATTGAAATAGGCTCATCATGTTTTATTTGTATGTATTGTGGGTTTTTCTTCATCCAGAGAACCTGGGTGCAACATATTATTATTGCAATATATTCTTCTTCTGTCATAGACAAGGATACTGAGGACTACTTCTTACTTAACCATGAAACCATAAAATCACCCAAGTAGAAGGCTGCTCCACTAGTATTTCTTCTATCATCAATTCTTCCTACCCAATCTGCATTTGTGTAGGCAACCATAGTCAACTCATTCCCTTTTTTATACCACCATCCAAATTATGTTATTCTTTTGAGATATTTGAATATCTTCTTTACTACCATAACATGAGTTTCCTTCGGTGTTGTTTGAAATATTGAAACCTATCCAACTTACTACATCACATCTAGTCTTGAGGTTGTTAGATAGAGTAGGGTGAAAATCATCAATCTATAGAGTCTCTAATCTGCTTCCTTAGATTCATCATATTTACTCAACTTGCAACCAGTCAACATAGGAGTACTGATGGGTTTGTAATATTCCATTCTAAACTTCTTCGACATTTATTTGATGTTCATAGTTTGGGAAATGAAAATACCTTCATCTAGCTAAGATATCTGGAGTCACAAAAAGAAATTCAACTCACTAAGTAGGGACATTTCAAACTCACTCGGCGTGTCTTTGGAAAACTTATTTCTCAGTGTGTCATTATCTCTTCCAAATATGATGTCGTCCACATATACTTCAATGATAAGTGTATTTTCTTGATCCAATTTTATGTATATATTACTATATACAATTCCCTTTATGAATCCATGTTGATGCACGTACTTTTCCAATCTTGAATACTAATCTTCAGGGGTCTGATGAAGTCCATACAAATATTTATTCAATATGAAAACATAATCTTCCTTTTCTAATTTTAGGAACCCTTCTAGTTGTTCTATGTAGACCTCTTCTTCTAATTATCCATTTATAAATGTTGATTTTACATCCATCTGATATATTCTGATCCTTTTGGAACATGGATAGGACAAGATCATTTTGATAGCTTCCATTCTGGAAGCAAGAGAAAATATTTCTTCAAAATATACTCCTTCAACTTGAGCATATCCTTTGCATACTAGCCTTGCCTTGTTTCTGGTTACCTGTCCATCTTCGTTTAGTTTATTTCTGAACAACCATTTTGTACCAATCACATTTTTATCCTTAGGTCTTGGAACCAGTTCTCATGTCTCATTCTTCTCTATTTGATTCAGTTCTTCTTCCATGGCCTTGATCCAATGTTCATTATTGTTGGCTTCCTCAAATATACTTGGTTCAAATGTGGACAATAATGATAGATGTATTTGTTTTGGTGTACATTCCCATTTTCTTCCTCTGGTTTCTATTCATGCATTTTTATCTCCAATAATTTGTTATAGTGGATGATTCTTCTGAACCCGATGGTTAGGTATTTAATATTGTTTTTTATTTTTTGTATCTTATTTCTCTACCTCTAGTTTCTTCTCTTTTGGTTCTTCTACTTCTTCCTATACTTCTTCTTCTGCTTCCTACGTTTTTGAATTTATGCTTTCTTCTCTGGTCTTCAACACATTTGTTTCATCAATATTTAAATTGATGCTTTCCACTATTTTGTTGAGTCTTAGTTTGTATCATTTATATGCCTTGATTTTCCTTCAATAACCAACCAGTATGCCTTCATCAACCCAAGATTCAAATTCTCCAATCTTATTGTCTTCTCTTTTTATGTAACATTTTCTTCCAAACACTCTAAAATTATTGGCGTTCATAAGTCTTTCTTTCCATGGTTCATAAGGAGTCTTTTCGTTGTTAATTCTAAGAATTCCTTTGTTCAAGATGTGAATGATTTACCCAAAATATATCACCCAAATTGGAATATTTCAACATGCTTTTAGCCATTTCTTGTAAATTTTTGTTCTTCCTTTCAATGACTCCATTTTGTTGAGGTGTCCTGGTTGTTGAGAATCATATATTTATTCAATTTTATTCACATAAATCATTGAATTCTTTTGATATGAACTCGCCTCCATTTTTTTTATCTCAAGCACTTGATTTTCAAATCAATCTCATTTTCAACCATGTCTTTAAATATCCTAAAACATTTGAATGATTTTGACTTTTCTTGAGGAAGGAGATTTTTGCCATTCTTGTGTAATCATCAATAAGTAGCATGAAGTATTGTTCACCGTTTAGCCCTTTTTTCTCATCGGTCTGCATAGATCAATGTGTACAATATCCAATGGTTTTGTTGTAGAGTATTCTTTTTTCCTAAACTCTTATCTTGTTTGTTTTCCTTGCTGGTAGTACTTTCACATAGTGCTTGTTGGTTTTTAGATTTCAATAATTTATCTTACTCCATCCTTTCTTTTGATTTTGATAAGATTGTCCAAGTTCATATGGCCCATTCTTTTGTGCCAAATCCAACTTTCATCTTCCCTTCCCAAGCAACATCTTTCTTTTTTGATCTCATCTAACTGATCTTAATTCTTGCACAAAAAATATATTATAAAATGTCAATGCCAAAAAATTTCTCAAGGAGGCCATTTCAAAGTGAATTGTTAACCAGGAAACAAATCATGAAAATCAAGAACACCAGTAGAACATTTGACCAATTTTTCCATAGAGAACTTATTATATGGACACCATGTCAAGATGAATATTTGAAGGTCAAAGTACACAATCTGAGAGAGTTGTTACAAGAAAATATGATTACCTAGTGTCTTGTAATATGTATGAAAATAGATAATCATAATGACCACATGTTTTGTTTTGATCATGAAAAAATATGTTATATTCATATCTAAATTTCTTTGCATTAAATTCGAGGTATCACACATTTTTGTTAGATGACCAGACACAAATGGAAATGGAGATGTAGCTAGAAATCCATTTTATGTAGAAAAAATCTCCCCCAATCCATTAAATGTTTTGAGACTATGGTGACGTTGAGAGAGGAACTCTATATAAATATGATTCAACAAACATAAACAATGAAAATATTCTAGCAACCCATTATTCAATTCAATTCTCATTGACAAAAGAGCAACAAAGTCTTACCACTATTAGCAAGTTCAAAAATGTTATACTATTCCTTAGAATATCTCAATCGATCTATAACTAAAGTGGAGAAAGATGACAAATTCATCAAACAAGCAATATCTAGGGTTGCAATAGAAGTTATGTAACCAAAAAACATGTAATACAGAAAGTATGAGATCAATTTGTTTCATATGTGATTTTCTTATTGCAAAGTCTTGCATTTCGTTCAGCTAGATTTCTTTGCCAACTCTATAGTTGTTGGTTCTATAGAATCCATACTCTAGGGTGGAAGGAAAAAAAGGAAAGAGATTTAGTGTGTGGAAGAGAAATGATAGAAATACAAAGAAAGGGTTCCAATCCATGAAATGAATGTTTATTAAATGAACATATGAATTAGTAATTATGTCAGTAACAAGACATGCAATGTAAACATAAAATTAATAAACAAGAAAAGTATTGCAACCAAAGAAAAACCATGTGTAAGACCTTTAATGCTCAGGTAGGGCATGCATTGTCAAGACGGAATATGGATGTGATTGGTGGACGAATTGGCTAAGATCAAGCTTGGTTTTGTGAGATGGAAGGCACGTCGAGCATGCTTTCCAAGTTGCATAGCGAGTCCCTCACGTCGAGCATGCTTTCCAAGTTGCATAGCGAGTCCCTATATTTCATAGCCTTGGTGGTCGAATCGTAAGATATGTCTATGAGACGGTCAGAACAGTGTATCGATATGTATGCTGGGAGGACCAAGGAGGAAATCTTGTCACGTAGGACGGGTGACCAATTGGTGAGATTCTATGTTGGGCTTCTCGGCGAAGGATGGCACAACTTGGAAATGCGGTAGATTGTGTATCACCCATGTCAAGGTGACAATGATGTTATGTGCATTAAATTTATGTGAACACCTATGAGAAGGGGCATGATCCTCGGTGACTATCATGAGTTAGCCTAAATGGATGATAGTACAATTTCATGCTGGGTAGTCAATTTTACGAGTATGCTTGGCTCAGGGGAGGCATGTGTAGGTGTCAATGGTTGGGTGGCGATGGTGAAACATCACCTATGGTGAAGTGAGCATTCAAACTTTCGCAAGGTTAAAGATGTTTGTCTTGGGTTCGCTAGGAAATGATGGTGAGACATTTTTTGGATGATAAAAGTGGGTTGTTGGTCAATCCTAGAACGTGAGGTCATATCGATGTCTCTAGGTGACTAGAATCCTTTGGTTCTATGGGACACTTAAGGGTGACAAGTATATACGTGTGACAGATGGTATTAGAGAATCATTTGAAAGGACATTGCATAATTCTCTCTTCACCACCACCAATACCCCTTTCATCAAATGAGTTGATGGAGCCATATTGATGAGGACGTCAATGATTTCAAGTGGGTGAGAATGTAATACCTCCAATGCTCATGCAAGGCACACACCATAACAACGAGCGTGAAGATGTGATCAATCAACAAGTTGGATAAGAGAACACTCGATTTGGTGCAATGGAGGGTGTGTCGAGCATTCTTAACAAGTTGCAAGATGAGTCCATATATTTGGTAGCCTTGGTGGATGACTCACAACAAGTTGCAAGATGAGTCCATATATTTGGTAGCCTTGGTGGATGACTCATGGGTGATGTCTACTATACATTCAAGATGATGTATTGATGTGTAGGTTGAGAGGACCAAGGAGGATGTCTTGTCGAGTAGGACGGGTGACCATTCGACGAGAAGCTATGCTAGGAATATCGATGGAGGATGGAGTGACTTGGAAATGTTATAGATTGTGTATCACCCATGGAAAGGAGACATCGATGATATGTTCATTGAAGGTATACAAGCACCTATGATAAGGGGAATGATATTCGGTGACTATCACGAGTTAACCTAGATGGATGATAGAATGATTGCACGTTGGGAAGTTGGTTGTATAAGTATGCTTGGCTCGAGATAGGTGCATGTAGGTGTTTATGGTTCGGTGGTGATGGTGCAACATCACCTATGGTGAAGCGAGCATTTGAACTTCCTCAAGGTTATATATGTCTGGCATGGGTTCGTTCGGACATGATGGTGAGGCATATTTCAGATGATGCAAGCAGGTTATTGGTCAATCTTATCACACCAGGTCATGCCGGTGTCACTCAATGACTGGACTCCTTAGGTTGTATGGGATGCTCAAGGGAGACAATTCTAGCCCGGTGACACCATGTGAAATGAAAAACATATGATTAAATGTTATATATGTGCATATAAGTGAGACTAATACAATGTATGTCTTGTCATTTTCTAAAATATAGGTTGCAATGAAAATGTTTGATATTCAAAATGCTACAATTTATATTCTAAAATAATGCATGCATTTGGCCCGACTAATTTCAATTCTAGTGAAGGGATACTACATTTTGCAGGGAATGTAAGTATGGAATATTATCTTCATGAAGTGGGAAAATTGGTTGCGGGATATTACAAAATGCACAATTCAACTTTTGATAAATCGTACACATTTTTCTTTTACTAGAAGATGGAATGAATATAGAAATCTCAAAATGATTTCTACATAAATCAAACTTGGTTTTTGTTTCTATTTTTTCATTTTCATATTGAATATATTCAATTTATTTGATGTAAATATACTTTCACAATCAATCAATGTAGGATTTGACACAAGAAATGGGAATTTGATAAACACCTTGAGAGAGAAATGGGTCAAATTTTCCTTTGATGCTTCTGAGTAATTGTTTGAGGGTTCTATGTCACTTAAAGAGATTTTTAATGTTCTTCTTAGCTAGGTTCTTAGATAATCAATCAATAATTCCATGAATGTAAGGGAGAGAAGTATATTCGAGTGAAGGAGAAGCAAATGGGTGTTCTTGTTTTTAGGTTGGAGGACAACCTAGAAATAATTATTGATCTAGGAAAGATAGTAGCCATTTGATTGAAGGGAATTATTGAGGTGGATTCATTCTTTATTTAGGTTCCAGGGAGGAATATTCAAATATATCTAGATATGAGAGTCCCAAGGACAACAAATTTTTGAGCAAGATCATAGAAGAATTGGGCATGGAGGTATCTGTCGAAGTGAGTCTTAGATATCTCAAAATAAGCAATCAAACAACTTTTAGATTTTTCCATTATCAATCAAATAGAACACATTGTGATATTAGTTTGGCATAAGATAAATTATAAAGCAACAAATTCTATATAGAGAAAGGAGACTCTTCTTCTTCGAAATGAAGGACCATCACAAGAAAATAAAAATGGCAACAATAAAACTTCATATAGATCGATGAAACAAAGCCAAAAAAAGGAATTTAAGTAGTCAGAAGCATACTATAGGAAGGATGACATCTCTTCATGAGAAATAGTGGTTTACATAACCAATAAAATATTCCTCTTAATGGAAATAAAATCAATATTTTTATCCATGAAATGTGGACAAAAGAAAATCAAAATGACAATTAGAAATTCATACACATAGGTGAACTATCCTAACACATGGATTCTAAGAAACATCAATAACATAACTAGCAGTATCTTCCTCTTATTTCCAAGCAAATCAATGACTCTATGCATGGAAAACCCAAAAACAAGTGTAGATATTTGCAAAGGGAAAAGCTAGTAGATGTATATATAAACAAACAAGAGACCTATAGAGATCAAGAAATGCTACAGGACTTGTTCTTGCATTCACAAAACACCAACACCATGGATATCAACCTCTTTTTTTTAATCTATAGTCAATTCAAGTAAAACTATAAAGATATTTGTAGATGCAAGAAGATGAAAACCTTTAATTTGTGCACCATCAATCAACTACAACATTTCATGATGTTGATCTATTTCTCCGCACGCGCTAAACTAGAAATAATAAAATTATATACAAAGTAGTAGACTCTTCATCTCATCTCAAAAAGCAATCAATCAACATTTATATTTTTTAGTATCAATCAACTAGAACATTTTCTGATGTAATTTATTTCTCTATGTAGAATAACGTAGAAGGCATCAAATTATGCACAAAGCAAGGAGACTCTTCATCTTAGAAGTACAATACTACCAAAATAAAATATAAATGAAAACAATAAAACTTCATATAGATAGATGAACCAATGCCAATGTAATTACTCTAACCAACATTCATACTAAAGGAATGAGTGTCTTTCTTCATGACAAACAATGGTAAACATATCCAATAAAATATTCCTCTTATTGGAAAGAAAATAAATACTCGACACCATTAACATTACCAACAAAAGATTCCTCTTATTGGAAAAAAAATCAATACATTTATTCATGAGAAACTTGAAAACAAGTGTATATATTTGTAAAGGAAAAATATAGCATATGTACATGCAAACAAATAATAGACGTATGGAAAGAAAGAGAAGCTACAAGCCTTATTCTTGTGTTCGCAAAACACCAAAACCATGGATTTAAAACCTTTTTTTTCAAAACTATAGTCAATACAAATAAAATAAAGAACCCATTTGTAGAGGTAAGAATGCATCATCATTTAAATCGTGCCACCGTCAATCAACTAGAATATTTCATGACACCAATATATTTCTATGTGCAAGCTAAAATAGAACCATCAAATTATGAACAAAGCAATGAGACTCTTCATCTTAGAAACTAAAGGCCAGAGGAATAAAATCAAATTAAATCAATAAAAATTTGTATAGATAGGAGAACCAAGGCCCACACAAGGATTTTGAGTAGCATCATCAATAGAGCAAGTAAAATCTTCCTCCAACTAGCAAGCAAATCAATACTTATATGTATCGACACAGCTTGAAAATGAGTATATATATATATATATGGAAATGTTAGTAGAAGTAATAGACCTCTGGAAACCAATAGTTTGAGAAGTAAGCATACTAAATCAATCTTGGCCTCTCTCCATGACAAACAATCATTAACATAACCAACACTAGATTCCTCTTATAGACAAGGATATCGATACTTCTTGTATGTATGAACAAATAAAAAATCAGCGTATACATTTGCAAAGTAGAAAAATAGAAAGTGTATCTATAAACAAACAATGGACCTTTAAAAAGTGGAATAATTTATAAGACTTGTTCTTTCATTCATAAAAAATACCTTCGATATTAAACTCCCAACATTAAGGATCAATGAGTTTGAGATTTTACGCTTAAAAGACTATGCCTTTACAAGATTCAAATCAACATAGGTCTTCAAGGATAATCGAGTGTGTGAAATAAAATAAGATGTTTAATTAATAGTACTTAAAATAACCTTATGATACATTCGAGAAGAAAGATGAAACTTATGTCCCTAGTATCATAATCAATTCAACCACCTTGAAGTTTTAACAATTTATAATAGAGACATGATTTGTGTGAGCACAAGCTTCCTCTTATTGGCAAGAAAATCAATATCGCTATGTATCATCTCTTCAAAAATGCATGTATATATTTGTAAATGGAAAATATTTTTGATATGTATATATAAACCAACAATAAACTTCTAGAAAACATTAGATTCTATGGGACTTGGTATTGTATTCACAAAACAATGATACACTAGTCCATGCCAAACCCTTTTGAATGTAAAGTCATATCAAGTATAACCAGGACTTTATTTACAAAAATTAGACACATTCATTCAATCCACGGGGAAAAACGTATATAACTGGTAGCATATCAATTCAACCACATTGAAGGCTTAATGATCCACAACAACAAAAAAAATTAAAATAATCGAGACATTGTTCAATGTCCAATCAATAGAAAACATGTGCCTCATATAAGATCATCATAACAAGTTTATGATTAAGCACTATAAATAAGTCAAAATTAATTGATTATAATCTATATAATTCACTTGATCTAGGTGGATATCTGTGGCCACCCACCTATTCCAAATGGCTCAAAACAGTCTTCTAGCAATTTACTATTTTTAGTAGTTTTTCGGTTCCTAAACTTTTGGGGCCATTTTGAGGGCCTAAATGAAAGATGCCTTAATGCTCTCCTTTCAATGGGTCTCTTTCCATCAACTTCAGCCCATTTATTCTAGAAACGGGACCTAGAGTCTTATGAGTACCTTGAGGCTTTCATTCATCAGTGGCAAGCTCTCTCACTATCGACAGTTGGGAATACATCAATGTCTCTTGATCGATGGATTCTTTAGGTGTTCGACACCGGCTCCTTTACTCACACTTGTAAGAATCTACTCAGTGCCTTGATACCTACTTTCATTATCGGTAGAGTGTCTCGTGTTTGTTAACGGTATACATCAATGACTGGTAATCAAATGATGTCCCATTGTGTTTGACCTCAACTCCTTTATTCACATGATGTAGACTTGCACCCTTCGCAGATTGTGTAGAAGACTTGAAGACATCACTATGTAGTTGCATCTTTCCTGAGATGTTACTTCCTTTTCATTGGACCAGTACCTATATGACTTTAATGATCATGGGAGATCAGATTGTACTCCATGGTATACATATATCTTCATNNNNGTACTCCATGGTATACATATATCTTCATATTGGTTTTGAGACTAGTTCTATTGTGCCTTGTTCGTGACTATGACAGCTATTGGCATATAACCACATTTGTATTTGTCTATTCATGGCCACAGACACTTGTTTGGTATGTTTTCACATGGATCTGCAGTGTAATTCTATTGGCATTCATGTATGCAAAGTCAGTGCAGAATGTAATGAGAAACTAGTTCATCCAGTTGGTCCCCTACCACTCCAATTCTGGGTTGTTTATAATGTATTTCGGCCATCGTAGATACTCCTCTAACCTCACACATTAGGGGGCATCTATTATAGCA
>CBVK0100746518.1:0-11904 GCA_900067695.1 Picea abies
TTTGGTGTACCACATGTAGGACATAAGGACACCATAAGAATGAATGCCCAACATTCGTGCAGTACATGGCAGTAGGACTACCAAACCCTTTGCCAATGGGAGGACTATGGTGTGAGATCTGTAAGAAACAGGGGCATGATCCATATCACTTCCCAATGATGCAGAAATACCAGACAATACCTAAGAGTTCATATTGCAACTTTTGAAAGTCAATAGGCCATGACGGCAAGGATTGCAGGACCATGGACCTGATGAGGGAAAGAACATTAGATTCTTACAAGGTGCAAGAAGAAATGATGACCGGGCAAGATGCGCCACAGTTTAACCAAGTACCAATCGTATATAACACTGTGCAGCAACAATATAACATTGTGCAGCCACAATACAATACCACACATCCACACTATAACCCCGCGTAGTATAACTAGGCACCCCAGTACAATGCACCACAAGGAGATCGAGTTGGCTACAGAGGTGGAGGAACAGGAAGAGGAGGCTTTGGAAGAGGTAGGGGACCAATGGTATGCCACAACTGTCAACAACCAGGAAACTTTGAAAGAGAATGTCCACTTCCACCGATGACATGTATGTATTTTTTCTCATCAGATCATGACATAGAAGAAAGTACTACACTATTGGGGAAGATCTAGGAAAAGAGAAATCAGAACAATAAAAATGTTCAGTGGATTTCGACAGAAGCAAGGGATGATGGAAGAAATATCAACATAGTTACGCGAGGAGGAGCTAATATGGGAAATGGCACACTAAGACAAGATCCAACACAACACCAATGGGTGAAGAAGAATTCCCAACCGCAGAAGTAATTTGATGTGAAAAATGAAAAGGAGATATTAAAGGAGGCCAGACAAGAATTCTTGAAGCCAGACATTGCATTGACATCAATTGCGTAACATACTTAGGAAGTACCAACATATGAGATACCTCCAGTGCTGTATCACACCAAAGAAGAACAACCCCTAGGAAAAGTAAGTACGATTAAGGGTTTTTTGCAATCCTGTGTTAGACTACTAAATGATCCATCATTTGTTAAAGTGTTACAAAATATTCTAGAAATATGTAGCACAGAAGTATAAGGAAAGATAAAACAGAAAATAGTTAATCATCTACATACAAGGAGGAGAGAAAGCAGAGAATTTTGATTGAATGCCAACATTGGAGATTTTAACATGGGAGATATTATACTGGATTTAGGATCCGAAGTAAATATGTTACCGAAGAAGACATGGAAATGTATGGGAGAGACCACAATAGGATATTCACATGTTCAACTGAAGCTATAAAATCAACACAGAGTTCTACCAATTGGAAGGATAAAGGGGATGACAGTAGATCTCCATGGAGTGCGCACTAAATTCGATTTCAAAGTGATAGCGATAGTGGATGGCACAACACCTTATCCGACATTGCTTGGCTTGGATTGGGCGTTTGGAAATTAGACCATAATCAACTTAAAGATGATGAATATGAAATTTGAGTCAGAATAATACAGAGTCATTGCACCATTGGACCCGCCCGAAAGGGAAAGGTTTGTAGAACCCACTTTCCTAGACCTGGAGGAAATTAATGAGTTGTACAGAACAACTGCGTGAGAAGAATATTATGTGAATCCAACTTCAAATGGGGTACTCATTTGGAGAAGTATCACGTCATGCACGTTGGACTCAGATACAAGGTTAAATAACTGGCAGTAGAGGTTACATGAAGTCTCCACAAGAATATGCGCAAGAATAGACCGCGCAATAAGATGGGTAGGTACGGAGATAAGGGAACCTCCCAGCTTCCATGGGGTGAATGAATTAGAAGAATTCTTAACACGATATGAATATGAAGTGTTAGAAAATCATAGGCTCTTATCTCTATATATAGAACTCAAGGAAACACCTGCAATATGGTGGGGTGCGCACAAAGAGACAGTCAAGTATTGGTACCAATGTAAGCGATCAATATGCATCATATTTGGCTAGAACATGGAAGCAACTAACTGCAAAAATATGAAAAACAGGGGGCACCAGCAGAACACTTGGAGAAGTTCAGAACACTATTGAGGATGACACCACCAGAGGAATGGACTCATCACTTTATTCACACATTGGAAGGGATTCCAACAAACTGGCATATAGAACAAGAATTACACAAAGGAACTACAGACTGGACAGTATTACAACAGAAGTTTACAGTCACTTTCTCATTTGAACATGAGAACCCCAACATAGAATCAACACACAAACAAATCAGAGGGGTGTTATTCATTAAAGAATTAGAAGTTGAACTTATTACAAAAGATCAACATCAGAACAAGCAAACAATAAAAGAACTATTGTCATGCTACCATGTGCAGGAAGAAACACCAGATGAAGATGACCCGTGAAATCTTCAGATAATGGAAGTTGAAGGTGAAAGAGAGGTGGAAGTTCCACCTCTGCCATGTGCGACTAATACACCAAGAAGAACACCACCATTTAGACAACCGAACTTCAGGAGAAGGAAGGCAACAGGAAGTACATCTACACAGGGAACAAAAATTGGGGGAACCATTTCAGGAAGCATTAGTGAAGTATCTACACTACACAGGGGTAGTAGTTCAACATTCAGGATGGCAGGACATGAACCCACTATCAGGTTACCAGAATTCAAAGGAGAGGCATTGGAGGACCCTGAGAATCACTTGTTCATTTGTGAAAAGATGTGAGAAGAAAAACAGATCATAGATGAGGACACTAAAATTGTGCAGTTAGCTATCATGCTAAGAGATGACACATTAGATTGGTACATGAGTTAATCTGCAAACAGTCTGCCAGGGACAACTAGAACTATTGGAGATATAAAAAATCTATTGATAAATGAATTCCATAAACCTAGCTCAGAGGATCAATACATGAATGAGATGATAGATATTAGATAGAAACTGGGAGCATTTGTATGGGAGATTGATCAGAGATTCAAACGATTGAAGGGAAAGCTAAAGTATGTCATGACATATATGCAACATAGGCATTTGTTTGTCAATTAACTACTACCACACTTGAAATACCGTTTGTGGAATTAAAAGTTTCAATCCTTGGCAAAGACTCTACAGGAAGCCCTACAACTGGAAGAGAACCAATATCAGAAGACCGATCCAGCCATAGAGGAGCTAAGGAAATTAACATTCTAGCTAAACCAGAAGAAAGGTAAGGACAAAAGAGAAGTCGTTTAGTGTACCACATGTAGGACATACGGAAACCATAAGAATGAAATCCCAACATTCACGTAGTACATGGCAGCAGGAATGCCAAAACCGTTGCCAATAGGAGGACTATGGTGTGAGATCTGTAAGAAACAAGGGCATGATCCATATCACTACCCAATGATGCATAAATACTAGACAATACCTAAGAGTTCATATTGCAACTTTTGGAAGTTAGTAGGCCATGCCGACAAGGATTATAGGACCTTGGACCTGATGAGGGAAAGAATATCATATGCTTATAGGGTGCAGGCAAAAATGATGACCGGGTAAGCCACACCAAAATTTAACCAAGTACCGACCTTGTATAACACTGTGTAGCAGCAGTATAACACTACACAACAACAATATAACACTGTACAACCGCAATAAAATACCGCACAACCACACTATAATCCCGCACGATATAACCAGGCGCTCTAGTACAATGCACCACGAGGAGATTGAGTTGACTATGGAGGTGGAGGAAAAGGAAGATGAGTCTTTGGAAGAGGTAGAGGACCAGTGGTATTTTCAACATGGGAGATATTATACTGGATTTAGGATCCAAAGTAAATGTGTTACCCAAGAAGACATGGCAATGTATAGGAGAGCCCACATTAGGATATTCACCTGTTCATCTGAAACTAGAAAATCAACACAAAGTTCTACCAATTAGAAGACTAAAGGGGGTGACAGTAGATATGGATGGAGTGCGCACTAAAGTCGATTTCAAAGTGATAGAGATAGTGGATGGCACAACACCTTATCCGTCATTTCTTGGCTTGGATTGGGCGTTTGACAATCAAGCCATAATCAAATTAAAGATGAGGAAGATGAAATTCAATTTAGGAGAATACAGAGTCATTGCACCATTAGATCCATCAGAAGGGGAAAGGTTTTTCGAACCCACTTGTTTAGACCTGGAGGAAATTAACCAGTTGTACAGAACAACCGCACAAGAAGAAGATTATGTGAATCCAACCACAGATGGAATACTCAGTTGGAGAAGTATCACATCATGCACATCAAACTCCGATAGAGGCTTAGATAATTGGCAACATAGGTTACACGAAGTCTCCATAAGAATATGCACAAGAATAGACTGCGCAGTAAGATGAGTAGGTACGGAGATAAGGGAACCTCCCAACTTCTATGGGGTGAACGACTTAAAAGAATTATTAACATGATACAAAGGGGAAGTGTTAGAAAATCAAAGACTCTTAGCCCTGGATATAACACTCAAAGAAACACCTGTAAGATGGTGGGGTGCACACAAAGAGATAGTTAAGGACTGGTACCAATGTAAGTGGTTATTGAGCATCAGATTTGGCGTAGAACAGGGAAACAACCAACTGCAGAAATATGATGGATAGGGGGAACCAACATAACACTTGGAGAAGTGCAGAATGATATGGAGGATGACACCACTAGAGGAATGGCCTCATCATTTTGTTCACACATTATAAGGGATTCCAAAAAACTGGTATATAGACCAGGAATTGCGTAGAGGAACTACAGACTGGACAATATTACAACAAAATTTTACAGTCACTTTCTCATTTGAACATGAGAAATCTAACATAGAATCAACACTTAAATGAATCAGATGGGTGATATTCATTAAATAATTGAAATTTGAACTCATGACAGAACATAAACAACATAACAGTCAGATAGTAAAATAACTACTGTCATGCTACCATGTGCAGGAAGAAGCACCAGATGAAGACGACCTACGAAAAATTCAGATAATGGAAGTTGAAGGTGAAAGAGAGGTGGAAGTTCCACCTCTGGAATCATAATTATTTTTTGTGTCGATCAAGGTGAAGAAATTCAACATTGGCACAGTTGAGAATCCCAAAATGGCCAACATTGGAGATTACTGAGATGAGAAAACAATAGAAAGCATAAAAAAATTATTGTGCGAGTACAACGACCTATTCCCAACAACGTTCATGGAAATGAAAGACATATCAGGAGAAATAGGTGAAATGAAGACACCTCTCATATCTGAGGCACGACCAATCAGAAAGAGACCAAATAGACTAAACCCAATATATAAACAAAAAGTGAAAGCATAAATTGACAGGATGTTGGAGGCTGGAATCATAGAACTAGTGGAGGAATATGAATGGGTAATCCCTATGCTAGTTCAGGCAAAGAAGTATAGAGGGATAATGATATGTTTCGACCTAAGGAATTTGAATGATTCTTTCCTACATGACCCTTTTCCCACTCCTTTCACAGATGAAGTGTTGAAGAATGTAGGAGGCCGAGAAGCTTACTCATTCACCGATGGATTCTCAGGCTACCATCAGATTAAGATAGCCCCAGAATACGGGTACAAGACCAATGTTTCCACAGAATGGGGGTCCTACCCGTACATAGTCATGCCTTTTGGACTGAAAAATGCACCAGAAATATTTTCCAAAGTAGTCATAGCTGCATTCAAAGAATTCATCCACCAATTCCTAGAGGTATATCTGGATGATTGGACAATATAAAGTTTGTTGAAAGACCATGTAGAGGTGTTGAGGCTGATTTTATAAAGATGTAGGTAGTGAAATATATTGTTAAACATCAAGAGGTGCATCTTCAGAACACCCTTTGGGATACTATTGGGCCATATAGTATGCAAACAAGGCTTTCTAGTAGATCCTACCAATATTGTAGTAATTGTTAATCTACCACCACCAAAATCAGGACTTCAATTAAGAGAAACATTGGGACACACAAGATACTACAGGAAATTCATAAAATGGTATGTGCAGATCATTGTATCAATGGAGAAACTGTTGAGAAAGGATAGCAAGTTTTAGTGGAATGAGGACTGTCAACAAGGATTGGGAACTCTAAAAGAGAAGATGGTAATTGCACTGATACTAGTATTCCCAGATTGGGAAAATACATTCCATGTGCATGTAGATGCCTCATCCATAGTACTTGGAGCTATTCTGGTGGAGCCAAGAGCAGGGGAATTGGACCATCCTATAGAATTTTCTAGAAGAAAATTGTTAGAGTCAGAGCATAATTACAATACCACAAAGAGAGAAGGCTTCGTAGAAGTTCAGACATTACTTATTGGGAAAACATTTCAATATGTTTACATATCATTTAGCTCTCAAATACCTAGTCAACAAGCCAATGTTGGGGGGGAGAATTCGTAAATGGTTATTGTTGTTCCAATAATTTGACTTTGAAGCGATAGTCAAACCAGGGAAGTTGAATGTAGGACTTGATCACCTGTCAAGGATCACCAGTGGAGAGGAACCTACAAATATAGAGGAAAAATTTCCCAATGCACATTCATTTTCAGTCCAATTAGTTGATGAATATTTTGTTGACGTCATTCAATACTTGAGTACACGGACTGCGCCACAAGAATTCAACACTGCACAAAATAAAAATATGGTAGTCATAGCTGCAAACTATCAATTGATTATAGGACACTTATACAAAATGGGTGTAGAAAAAATCTTGAGAAGATGTGTACTAGAACATGAAAGACCTAGGATTTTAGCTGGTGTATGGACAAGAAGCAGTGGTGCCATTAGAATTTTTTGTACCTAGTTTGCGTGTAGCAACAATTACGAACATGATCGAGTGAGGCACAGTACAAGAAAGGCTAAGTTAGTTGATGATCATGGAAGAAGATAGGATTCTAGCAGGGTTTCACTAAGAGGTACAGAAAACAAGGGACAAAACTGGGCATGATAGACATATCAAGAGGAAACTTTTCAAGGATGGAGACCTAGTTTTGGTGTACGATAGTAAATCTCTTCAACACCTAGGAAAACTCAAAATGCATTTTTTGGGACCATGTGAAGTAAAGGCTGTCACAGATGGGGGAGCTGTATAGTTGAAGGATTTGGGAGGAGTGGAAATCAGAGGAATGATCAATTGGATTCGACTGAAACTATATAGGGACAGAAAACACACCATAAAACAAAGGATTGTGCTCAACAATAGAGGGGTTACCGCACTAGACATCAGAAGACAACACCCTGCTAAAGTAGAGGTAGTGCAACGAAAATAAAATTTCCACATGCACTGAAAAAACAACATAGCGTGCACTTGGAAAATTTAGCGCGCCGGAAAAAGGACCAACGGTTAGAAAAAGGCAGAAAATTAGAAAAATGGTGGTTACAACAAATAGGCACCAACTAGTGGTGTCTTTCAAAATTGAATGACAAGAATGTTCGACGCGACGTCGCATTAATTGTGCCAACTAGCGATGTTGAGGGAATTCAATGTCAAGTATGTGGGAAGAACCATTTCATTTAAACCACAACTTGGGTAACTTCTCCCAAAAGTTTCACACCACTCGTTATGTAAGGGAGGCATGCAGGTAACAAAAGGGTTATTGTGAAATTGAGAAATCATAGAGAGATAGAGTATATAGAGAAGAGAGCGAGTTAGCAAGGGTTATAGAAAGAACTAGATCAACAGAAACCATATTAACCACCATGGCACCACCCAATCCAGGTGCACCGAGCCAAGCCTGGAGAATACCTTGAAGAAACCTAAGAGCACAAAAACAACCACAGGGAATCAAACAAGAAACCACGCAGACTGTCATATTTGTCAACTTGGATGAAATCTCTTCACCCAATATGGAACCAATGAGCCCCACACCTATGGTGGAGGAAACCCTACAAACAATAGCAGTTGGCATGGACATTGATAGGCCGAAAGTGGGACAAAGCTAACAGGCCAAGGAAACAGGCAATCCTTCGCGCCTTGAAAACCCTGAAGAGGCCCTGAGGGTTAATGGGACTATCCCAAACCAGACAGAGGTGGTCACGCTAGGAAGTCACAGACAACAACTCTAGAGAAGAAACATGAGGGTATAGTAGAATATGCCACCGGCCGACTAGAGGCATATGCAGAGGATAGAAAAATGGAGGCGGGAACCTCGAGTCAGCCAACATAGCAAAAGGGAAAACATTTTGTAGCAAGATCACTGCGCAGACAGGATGCAACAACCATACTCTTACCACACATTCCAGAAGGGGTTCATATCATGTCTAACCTTTTAGGATGAGTGGAAAAACTATAGTACTCAGACCACGATGTGGTCAACGTCGACAAATTCCCTGAATTTGCAAGGTAATTTTACCTGGACAACGTGGGTATAGGACCCTTCGATAATCCAATTTTCCAACCAAAACAGTGGGCATCGGGACTGGCCAACACCAGGATCCTAAACCTTTTGGATATCCCACATTTTAGAAGGGGTTGTGACCTAAACAAATGCATCAAGCAGTTGATGGAAATTACCCATCGAGGGTACCTATGGGTGGAAGAGCTTGTCTTGATAGACGTAGATCTCATTTCATTTATTACAAGGATGCCATCTCGGGGGAGAGTCCAGTACAACACCTTGATGATAAGACAAAGTAGAAGGCACTGGTAGAGGAGATGAAGAAGATGTATGGCATAGAAAGAGGGTCGCGTGGAATCATCATTAAGCACATTAGTGACACAACAACAAGGCTGGCCACCAAAATCATGGCGTTCAAGTTTCTTAGAAAGTGTCACAAGGAGGAAGTCCCTGCTAGGGTCATCACGGCTGCAACACAGTGCGTAGAGGGTACTATGCTTAGCCGGGCCGCGTATTTATTAAACTTGTTCCTTGAGGACTGCAAAGACGTGCAGGACCTAGGGAGAGAGTTTCATTACTCTTGGCTACTCATATTGATTTCCCTAATCAAATGGAGGGAGCCTAAGTATACATACTTTTGTGGGTGAACCAGTCATTTCCACGAAACATGATACATATCGTTGGGGACCACTTCGGACTCCAAAACCAGAAGTGCAAATGAAATCATGTTTGTGGGGTATTATAACGACCTTCAAGAAAGAATTGCCAACACTTGGCGGATTACTCTAGAAGTGGTCATGTAATATCAAGACATCGCCAAATTCAAAGTGAATAGGAATACCGTCTGGATCTAAGCATGAAGGGATTCCAATAAGGAATGGCTACAACTTCGATACTGCGTTAAGGAAGAGGATGTAGAGATGGCCATCAAGGATTGGAAAGATGACTGGAGAGTTCCAGTTATGACTCAAGAGATTCCCACCGATAAGGAGGTTGATGCAGGTCAAGAACAAACACTTGAAGGAGATAAAACTACACCCAAGAAGCCAAATCCAATTCAGAATCTGACACATCAAAAGAAATGGGGTGCGCGGACGAAAGCTTCCTAGGCGGGGAAAATGGACACCACCCAGGCACCCAAAGAATAGGAGAAAGGGAATGACACAACACAAGGAACAACATCAAGTGTTACCCAACATGAACAAGGCCATAACAAGAGGTTGATCATACACATTGGGCGTGCTTGCAAGTAGGTCAAAGCGCACAAGACGCTGCCAGAATATACAATCACTGAGGACAACGCAGACCTCATGGACGAAAGAGTCCATGACTGGGAAATCGAGGAGTTTGAAGACACCCAACACCAAACGGACATAATTCCAGACAATCTTTCCAACATGAGGCAGGTCCTAGAGCAAATCCGAGAAGCATAGAGGGAGGGCAGAGGAACAGAGTCATTCCCCGCAATATCAGAAGAAGGAGCCAAGTCTGCACTAAGTGAATAGGATATCATCTAGATGATAGCACAGGCGAGCTCAAATTTCCACGTTACACCCAGCATGCTACGCATGGATGAGATTGTAGGCCAGACACCCTTGAAATATCTGGTGCAGATACAGTTGGTAATGGGGAAGATACCAACCAAGGCACTATACAAACTACAATTCAGTGTCACACAAGAGGTATAGTTGCACACACGCACAAAGGCAATAGAGTTGCAACACACAAAGGAAAACAAAGAGGAATTGGAGTTGGTGCTCAAGCAAGTCAAGCTCGAGACGAAAGACAAGAAAGATCGCATGGAACAGGGAGTGGTTGTAGCCTATGATAGGATTCCAAAAAATGTGCAAATAAAAGAGGCCACGACAACACATAAAATTGATCATATTGTGCAAAAAATTGATCAATACAGGCAGGAGATCTAGAACCTCCAGGAACAACTTATTTCTACCACTCCCCTGGAGGTGAAGGAACAAAGGAAGCAGGAAGAAACCAGACAAATGGATGAAATGGAACAACAATTCAGCACAAATTTCGTCTTGTTTGATATAGCAGAACATCTATGTACAAAGCTGGAGGAGGATCAATAGGTCTAGCACTGAGACCAGGAAGAGGAAAATATAAGCGCAGCTATCCAGAACATCAAGCAGAGGCAAAAAATGATGAAGATCATTGAGCACCTCAAAGGAGTACAAGGAATGAAGAAGATGCAAGCAAAGTTCATAGTTGTGTAGACATATAAGAAGGATCGACAAGATCAAATGGAAACTCTCCAAGAGCTAGCAGTGGAATTCATTGCGTAGGCAGAGGAGGAAAATAAGAACATGGCGCAAACTCAAGTAGAGTGTGTAAAAACGATCAACGAGGATATCACAGTGCAAGTGTTAGATGCACTCAAAGAAAATAGTGCAGGTTCAAACTTATATGAAGGGAACTCACATATAAGTTCCATACTCTCGCAGGAGTTGTTGAAGAAGTGCACAAATCTTAGGTGGCTCGAGACAAACCATATGTCATTGTTGGGGGCATGTTGGACGCAGACCTTGTCAGGGGAAAAGGCTATTTCTTGGAAGAGAAGCACGAAGGGAAGAAAGACAACTAGAAGGAAAAGAAGCACATGCGATGGAAGCATGTGAGGTGCGCATACAAGGAAGACCTAATGATGTTAGGGTTAGGGTTTTTTCAATGTATTGTAATGGTTGATGATCCAAGAATATAAATAAATAGTGCTTAGGGGATAGAGGAGGGGGATGGCAGAGAGACCAGTGGAACAAGGAGAGTTCGCAATTTGTAAGGTTTGTAAGAACTGTACTATTCTGTAAGCTGGTGAGCTAGAGAAGTAGTGAGTGACTCGATCCTGAGGGTTAGATCGTAGGCTGAGGATCCTGGTGTGATCTAGTCAGCCTCACAGGGATCGGGGAGCCTATTGAAAGTGTAAGATCCAATATTGTAAACATGTGTGGTGTGACACATTATTGAACCATAATGAAAAGCTTGAGAGCCAAATCTTTGTGGACGTATCCCAAGAGGGGGTGAACCATGGTAACANATCCCAAGAGGGGGTGAACCATGGTAACACTTGTGTTATGTGATTGAATGCATGCGTCTCTATTGTTGTTAAGTATTGAATGTTATATGAATGAATGAAGGAACCGGTTAGATCTAGTATTTCACATGCATGAATGGAATGACTGCTCTAATCAGATGTTAGACTGAAACAATAAATATTATAATATACAACCACAGATCTCCACTCATTCCCAGGCTGCAAGCACCTGAGTATTACAGCCACCCATAAATCTATATTGGGGGAGCCTGCACAGTACACCCTGTGTGTTATGTTTCCTTCTGATCTACCAGGGGGTCCGATTGTTTTAGAGAGATTTTGTTGGAAGCTTATTAAATATGAACCTGGGTCAATCTATGACATTAAGGAAGGATCAGAGTAGATAACTGATAAAGTAGAAGAAAATAAAACCCAACACCAACTCAAGGGGGCAAAGTTCCTAAGCAAGATTGATCTAAAGTCTGGCTACCATGAGGTTCCCATCGAACCAACTAATGTATGGAA
>CBVK0100746520.1:0-13631 GCA_900067695.1 Picea abies
TTTCTTCCTAAGGGGGGATGATTGATCCAGGTGGATATTGGTGGCCACCCACCTATTCCAACTAGCTCCTCTTGTCTATTTTTAGTTCAACATGTTCTTCTGTACTTCTTTTTAATTGTGGGTTCTACACTTCCGGGGTTGTTTAAAGCCCTACACATCTTCCAGGTGGATATTGGTGGCCTCTCACCTAATCCAACTAGCTTATTTTTTATGTTTTCATGTCATCACATCTTGTTGTACTTCCAAGGCCATTTTGGAGCCCTAAACAATGTGTTTTTTGGCTTGTCACAATCAAACTATAGACAGAGTCATATTTTTATGGCGTAATGTGTAGTTCTCCAAAATACCTTTCCATTGGGCTATCACATTCCGAAAATAAAGGTCGTATGCAAAACTTATGACCCAGGAAGTTGAGGTACCAACTTAGCCATAAGGGCTCACATGACTTTTGGTGTTTCACCTCTTAGGGTTAGGTTTTTGAATGTCTAGGGTTTTGGAATTCATGAGTAATATAAAAAAGGCCTTTGGAGCCTCATTGGGATCATTTTGCTCAGAAGAATGCATGTAGCAACCAAATCTCTTCTCAGAGATAGATACCACCATTTGAGCAAGTGTTTCAGTTCTATAGTTTTATAGTTTCAACCTATTTCATTTATTCAATAGAAGATATTGTTCACTGGATATCTATGTTGTTCTTCATATCTCTGTGTTTATTGTATTCAATCTGTTAATCAGTTCATTTGACTCCTAAATCCAGATCAGGAAAGACTAAAATATTCAATAAAACCATAACCTTCCTACTAATCACATATAACTTTGTCATTAGCATCCGAACATGATATCAGATCATCACTATCTAATAGAAATGGAATTGAGATGTAGGAAATGTTCAAACAGTTCAATCTAAGAAGGTTTATCAAAGAAATAAAACCTATGACAAATACACAGGAATCTCGATAAGAAGTCCTCAACTAATTCATTTTTTCATTTTCTTATAACCTACAATTCACCACATAACTCATCGTAATTATAATTCTCAAAAGCTTTATAAAACTGATTTTTGAATTGTTTCGAGTTGTGAATAGATTTGGCAAAAAGAGATTTCAACAAGTTTTCAATCTTCCCTTTGAAAGAGAAAGAAAGTAGTCTGCATAAAACACATTCATTAATAATAGAGTGATTAATACAAATACTAATAAACCAAAGGATATACTTACGAGAAGATACCTTTTTTTCACCATCAAACTTAGTTTTAGACAAGAGTAAAAATGTCTTTTTGGGAATGATAGTAAATGGTAAAGCAAAAATGCATTCCCATACAGGGATTTTTGTAATATCCATTGACAATTAACACATCCAAAACTAATGACTCCACAGGGCTAGCTTGTCACCTAACCCTTCTTCTAGTGCTAGTTGTTGATAGGTGGAAAAAATCCTTCCTGCAACAGGGGATCATCACCCAATCAAAGTCCCAATTAGACCTATACTCGTTTGATGTGGTGATATTCACCTGTATGTGGGCCCAGTTACCACCAAATATATTTTGAAATTGAATTAATGTCAATCCAATTAAATCAATAATTTAACATTTCTAAAATAAAACCTAATTAATAGTATGTCTAATTTCATATTCTAACTATGAGCAAATATTATTTAGATATTGAAGTGAAAAGATGAATTATTTTACACGATAAATAGTTCATTTTTAAAGAAATATTTAAGTACAAAAGTTAAACATAACTTATAGAATGTTATAATAACATCTCGACGTCTAAGGTAATCACTGAAAAGAAGATAAGATATTAAATTCTAGACATGAAAATAGTTTCAATTACTAGAAATGAAATAACATAAAACACCAACAAAGTACCAAAAGAATAGTCTATTTACTATAATGGAAATCCCCTTCCATTAATCATAATCCTTCAAATCCATTATTAAATTCGATATTAGTATACATGTAATGTCCCCGCTATAATCCCTAGTTTAATTAATGCATAATGTAGATCTGAAATGCGGCCATGGAAAAGCGATGTATATGTGAATTGTATTTCTGAATTTTAATAAATAAAATGTGAAGTTAGATGCTAGGGGACATGGACATAGATGGGGTACGATTAATCCAAAAGAGAGGGGATGGTCTAAGGGAATGTCTAGGAGTGTTTAAGAGGGGTCCAAGGGGGATATTATTCATGGGTATTAATCCAAACCCATATTCCTGAATTTTATTATGATTATGTATTAAACTTCTAGTTTCTATTGAGTGTGGAAGAACCCAATCATTGAATTCACATAAGAGGGTGGGTGTGAGAAGTCACATCCCACAGTTATTGGGAGCACGGGAACGAGTACAATTAGTTTTGGGAAGAGTGTAATTCAAGAGAGTAATCCAAAGAGAGGAAATCCAGATGGATAGTTACAACAATTTTTAGACAATCATGTTTTGCATGAACAGCTCGAGAAATCGTGGAGATTGAATTATAGAGTGTATTTGGAGCAGAAGACTAAAGAGCCAAGTTGTCAGGCATGAAGAGTGAAATCATGTGTAATTTTCACTATAATAGGAAGTGGTTGTTGTTGTTTCCTAGTAGTTTTCCTAGCAATGAGCTCTCTTGATTTTCCCAGTAGTGAGATTCACGGTTACCTATAATAGATAGACTCTGATAAACAAATGGGATGCCCAATAGACTGAGAGTAGTGAAGGGGTACATTCCTTTGTTGGATAATTTGTTTTCATTGATTTTAATAGACATTGTTTTCATTGATGTCAATAGATGTGATGGGTGCATTTGAAGAAGTCTATAAGAATCCCCAGAGGTGTGGTCATGAAAACCAAATTTGTTTGAGGAACAAGGACATGAAGGAAAGTGTAAATGTGGGTAACACACCCTTATATGGATAGTCCTCTTCATCTTGTTTCCAATGGTAGGTGCAACATCACATAGTTCCTCATGGTTGAGAAGTTATGAGATCATGAAGTTGGAATCCCCAAAGAATGGTTAGAAATCCCCTAAATGGTTGCAACAAGAAGTTTCAAGTCATTAATTAAAGGGTAAAGTGGTTGTAACAAGTATAGGTCAGCCCCAAAGTCAAGTAAAGGAGGTAATTGAAAAAGTATAAATACACATTAAGAACCTCTCATTTTCATCATTCAATCATGTGATCTCAGGTAAATAAAGAAAAGGTCTGAGAAATCATACTCTCAGGATTTGCAGCAGTACGATATCATGATGAACCTACAAGAAAAGTGGAAGATGTCAGAATTCAAGAAAATGATGAAGAGGAAGATGTCAAAATTCAAATGATAGAAGAGGAAGATTACTTTGCATCAGAGCGGATATTTTTCTAAGACATTCAGTTTGGAGACTCCTGGTAAATATGAATATTGAAGAGGGAGACTCTAAGTAGAAGCTCTACATATCAGAGAAATATATTTTGAGAAGTCTGAAGTGTTTGCATATTTTGGAAAGCAGTTTCAGAATGGTTTGATGACAAAAGTGCAGAATATCTTGTGACAGTTTAATTGTTTGAGGAGAAAATTTTAGAATACTATCCCATGCAAATATCAGCTGACAGTTATGAAGAATATCAGTGGCACACTTTTCAAGAAGAGTCACGATTGTATTGAGTATTCCAAGCATGTATTCAAACAGGGTTATATTCAGTACATATTGTTGCATATGTGTAGAGTATGATTTGCAAATTGAACAGACAGATTGAGTAGCAAGGAATATGTTGTGATCAGTTGCAGCAGATGGGTCATCGTTGTGTGTAGTTGAGTAGTAGAGTCATGGATAGTTTCGTGACATATGGAAAAATATAGATTCATGAGATATTTAATAGACAGTACAGAGAATATGCATAATAGTGGATGAAAGCATATTAACAATTGGAATCAGTGGACAAGTGAAATCAGTTAGTCACGGGAAGGCAAGAAGTGAAAGGCACAATAGAATAAGGGGAATATAAACCATCAATAGAAGCTATATCATCAGAAGCAAATTACTGAATGATGTGGTCATTGATGTGAAATTGAAAATCCATGAAGTCAAGTAACCTTGAATGATTTTTATATATGTCATTGAATTACAAGAGGAAACACCAATGGACAAGATGCATTGGAAGAGAGAAATGAAATCATATGTAGGAAATACCATATTGATATACACGACATCTTGTAGAGAATTCAAGGGGAGAGAAATCGTCAACAAAGGAGATCAGGAAAGAAAGATCAAAAGCATGAAGACATGGGGAGACATATTGACGGGGGGAGTTACCCTTTTCCCATTATGTCAAAGGAGGAGAAAAAGAAAGATAAAAAGAATGAATTCATGGGGAGCATCCCCAAGGGGAGGTACCCTTTTCCATTTAATTCAAATGGGGATAAAAACATGAAGAGAGAAAGATCAGGAGCATTGGTCACAGGGGGAGCATGAGTGTTGGAGTATGAGTGTTTCCATCAATGCCAAAGGGGGAGATTGGTTGATAGTTGGGTGTCATTTATGTCAACATATGTGGTTGTTGTTGATGTCAATAGATGTGATGAGTGTTTTTGAAAAAGACTATAACAATCCTCAGAGGTGTGTTCATGAAGTTCGAAGTTGTTTGAGGAATAAGGACATGAAGGACAGTGTAAATGTAGGTTAAACACTCATAGATGGATAGCCATTGTCATGTTGTTTTGAACGGTAGGTGGAATGTCATGTAGTTCCTCATGGTTGAGGAGTTATGATGTCATGAATTTGGAATCCCATAAGAATGGTTAGGAAGCCCCTAAATGATTGCAAAAAGAAGTCACAAGTCATTAATTAAAGGGTAAAGCGGTTGTAACAAGAAAGTACAGGTCGACCCCAAAGTCAAGTAAAGGAGGTACTTGAAAAAGTATAAATACGCATTAATAACCTCTCATTTTCATCATTCAATCTTTTTATCTCTTATTACAAGTGTGGTACGAATTTCAGAGGGAAAATGAAGTGAAGAAGGGCGATGATGTATTCGAAGGTATGTTTTTAAAAGGTTATCTTACCATTTTCTCTATAACTTTATTTCTATAATGATTCATAGAAAATTTGAGGTTGTCGAGAAGGCATAGCAAGGTATGTGTGGTAAAACTTTCAGCTTCTGGACCATTGAAGTTTTGTAGATACACTCTGTGGAAGATAGGGTTTTTTACTAGTCCTAAAACTAGTCTCAAACATGTGTTTTGGGTAAAACAATCATAACTTCTTCATAGAGAATCCAAATTCTATGAGACAAATTGCATTGGAAAAATTATAGTATTTATTATCTTTTGTATGATTTTTAGAATAATATATCAAATATCGAGTGTGTGGCATGTTGTACAAGTCCATTCTCCATAATAGGTTAGAATTCAAGAAGCTCTGCCACTTTCGCTATAACGGTTGTTATGGGAAGTTTTAGACCCTGCAATTTTGAGGAAATGGAGTAAAGATATCAGAGTACCGGTGGTTAAAATTTCAAACATTGGATCATAATAATGTTGGGGTTATTCTCTCTGGAATTCAGAGTTCCTGAATGGTACTAAAATATGTTTCAAACAAGTCAACTTGGAACTTTTGATACAACTTATTTTCTCGGACATTGCAAAATGTGAAATTTTCAGAGGTCTGAAAATACATACAGAAGCACCTCAAGTAGAAATTTTAGAATCAAAAATTGAAAATTGAGCTCATGGTGAATCTTACAAGTATGCATGTTTTTAGGGTTACATGTTGATGATGTTATGGTGCATGCTTGAGGCATGTTTTTGGTATCTTGTTGAGACATTGGTATATGCTTGAGGCACATATTTGATGCATGGTATGAGGCACATATTTGGAACATGTATGAGGTGCATTGCTTGGTGATATTGGTGAATTTTTAAGTCACATCTATATGAGGTTATGGCACATGTTTGAGGTACATGCATTGGATGTTATGGTACATGCTTGAGGCATGTCTTGGTAATGTTGGTATATGTTGAGGAACTTGTTGATGATATCACGATACATTGTTAGAGACATATCTTGGCTATATTAGTATTTGGTTTGGTACATGTCATGGTGATGTTATCACATGCTTGAGGCACTTCATTGAAGATATCTTATGGTATATGGTGTATGTAATGATTGAGACATATCATAAGTGATATGGTATAATGGTTGAGGTACATGTTATGGTATTGGATTTGGTTCATGAATTGATGATGATACGGTACATTTCTAGAGGCACTTCTTGGTGATATTGGTGCATGGTATGGTATAGGTTGTGGTACATGGTTGACGTACATGGTTTATGTATGGTACAAGTTTTGGTACATGGTTGATTTACATGGTATGGTACAGGTTATGGTACATGGTTGATGTGCATGGTATGGTATAGGTTATGGTACATGGTTGATGCATATGTTATTGTACAGGTTCTTGTACATGGTTGATGTACACATGGTATGGTACATGGTTGATGTACATTTTATGGTACCCATGTGAGTGGATCTGGTTATAGTTGGTTGATTATGGTATATCAGTGACAGTGATAGTGACAGTGACAATGATAGTGATAGTGACAGTGACATTGATAGTGATGGTGATGGTTACGGTAACAGGGATAGTGACAAGTTGGTTGATGTGACAGTGACAATGAAAGGTTGGATTATTGGTTGATCGTTAGTGACAAGTTGACGTGACAGTGGTATTCACAAGTTGGTGTGACAGTGACAATGATAGGTTGGTTGATGTATTAATAATAGTGGTAGTTACAGGTTGATTAGTGGTAATGATAATGATTCTACACTTTTATTTAAGGGCAATAATACATGGTAAGGAAACAGGCTTGTAGTCTCCTTCCAGTTGGTTCTGAAGAATTCAGGGATTTGGAGCTTCCTTATGGTTGGAGCCTGTAAATCAGGGGGTCGCAGCCTCCTTCTGGTTAGTGTCGAAGAAATCGAGGAGTTGGAGATTCCTTTAGGTTGGAGCCTATAAATCAATGGGTCATAGCCTCCTTCCAGTTGCAGTTGGAGACTTCGGGGATTTGTAGCTTCCTTCAGGTTGCTGCTTGTAAATCAAGGGATTGTTTTCTCCTCCTAGTTGGTGTTGGAGAATTGGGAAGTTGGTGCTTCATATGAATGTATTGATATATATAAGAAAGCATTTTGTTCTTTTATCCCATTTGGGTTTCCACATAAATTCTGGTGTATTGTGTATCTATGGTTGTTTATTATGCACTGATGAATGATATTGTTTATGATGCAATGATATATTATTATGCACTGATGAATGATATTGTTTATGATGCAATGATATACTAAATGCATAAGAAATTAATATTGAATATTACTGATAAAGTTAAAGTTTATATATATTGTGGATGAAAGTGGTAAAAATTTCTCATACTTATTCACCCCCCTCCTCTCAATATTCCAACATTCTTGGGTTGGTAGGTCGAGAGGAAGAGAGCTGGTGGAAAATCGGGATAGTTGCAAGAGAATGCTAGTGGGTAGAGGGATTTTCTAAGTTGTGAGTGGACAGTGAGAGACCACCCTCTTTTTTGGATTGCTAGCCCTGGCTCAAGGGTGACTTGTTGTTGAGATATGGAACATCAAGTCTATGGATGGGTAGAACGTCTATCCAAGGCAGTCGGTTTCACAACTAATTTAAAAGATAAGTGTTTTATCGTGTTTATGTGTTGCATTACGAATTTAATTGTTGTGCATTCATTATGTAATTGAGTACGATTTATATGCTACTATGTTGAGTTATTTAAGTTGCATTCATGTCAATTTTAGCGTGTTGTAAATGCATTTAATAAATGGTATCAAACAATAGTTAAATCTATGTATAATTCGATGTTGGTAAGATACAGGAAATTAGTTAGAAGAAATTTTCTTATTTATGAGTATTTCCACATGTAATGGACCTCAACTGGGTTGGGGGGATGCTACATATTTGTATCAGAGCTTATGGTTCAACACTAGGCCTGTATGGGCCAGGAACCAACACAATTTTGGTAAAATTCATTGTTACAAATTTTTTATATGATAGATTTGGGGCAAAGTTGTGATACTAGAGCGAAATCCCCAAATTTATAAATGATTCAGTTTTAAATTCACCTCAAAACCCTTTCATAGATGATCAAGAACATTGATCTACATCTTGCAAAGATAAATTTGACTTGGAAGGTCAAAATTCATGTTTTAATGGTCGTTGTAGAACTGGGCGAAGTTTGATGGATAGACAGTTGAGACTGCGTTTGATTTCAAAATCGATGGCTCATATTAATCGTAGAATGACCCAAAAACTCATAAGTTTTCGGAGGTTGGGAAAGTAAAGTAGATCAATGGCCATGATTTGTTTTTGGAGTTTTGAAAATGGAGTGAATCAATGACCATGATTCATTTTTTAAGTTTTGCAAATGGAGTGAATCGACGACCATGATTCATTTTCATAGTTTTGCAAAAGGAGTGAATCAATGACCATGATTCATTTTCGGTGGTTTGGAAAGTGGATCGGATCAATGGTCGAGATTCATTTTTGGCAGTTTAGAAAGTAGAGAAGATCAACAATCGATATTCATTTTCAATAGTTTGGAAAGTGAAGTAGATCAACGGTCAAGATTCATTTTCAGTAGTTTAGAAAGTGGATCGAATTGACGATCGATATCCATTTTTCGGTAATTTGGAAAGTGGATCAGATCGAGGGTCGAGATTCATTTTTGAAAATTTGGAAGGTGCATTAGATCGACATTCTAGATTCATTTTAAGTAGAATTAGTGAATTGTATTGTTCGCAAATAGAAATCGTCGATGGTCAATGGTCAGATCATCGAGTTTGGAAAAGTGTTTGGTTCGACCAAAGGAAATTGGTGACCGTTGATGAGGAGAAAGAGGGTGATGATGTTTCATGCCACAATGACATCCATGTTTCTTGCCACATTAACATCCAAGTGTCATACCACATCAGCTAGGATGCCATGTCAACATCCATGTTTCATGCCACATAAGCCAAGAAAAGGTTGATGACTAATGGTTAGGTCGATGGAATTAGCAAACTGATTTCATATGTGAACATGAATTGTCAATGATTGATGGTTGGTTCAGAAAGATTGGAAAAGTGTTGAGTTCAAAATAGATAAATGTTTGATGGTCGATAGCCAGGTCAGTAGAATTGATTCATAGTTTCATATGTCCAAGTGAAATCTCCAATCGTCGATCGTCGATGGATTTTGAATCAACGATCCAAATTTTTTTGAGTTGGCGATATGTTCAGAAAATTTTGTCGTTAATTTCAAAGTGGCAGTGATGATGACAATGTCACAGTAATGATAAGGATGTAACAATGATGATGATGATGTGAAAGTGAAAAAGGGAGATTGTTTGAGTATTGAAGCCATGAATCAAAGTGAAGAAGCCTTGAAGCCATGAAGCCAAGCAAAGAAGCCTTGAATCCATGAAGCCAAGTAAATAATCCTTGATATTGTTTTAGTATTGAATCCATAAAACCAAGTGAAGAATCCTTAAAGCCATGAAGATAAGTAAAGAAGCCACGAAGCCAATAGAAGAATCCTTGAAGACATGTTGATGAATCCTTGAGGAGCCAACATGAAGTAGTCAATCCATGAAGACAATTCAATGTCAAATAAAATTGAAGAATCCCTTGAAGCAATAATGATGTGTCCACTTGAAGAAGTGTTGAAGTGACCTGAATGAGCCTTGACATAAATGTATATAACTCCAAATTGGTCTCCTTATGGTGTATATTTTAAGCATGGCCCTAATGGGATGATTGGGTTGGTGATACCATTATCATAATGTGTCTCATTAACTGAATCACTGAATCATCGAGACATCGGACCACCTAGAAAATGGATTGCCACTGTTGATTATGCTTTATCGTGTAGAACCCGAGGGCCACTAGACCACTGGTTCACCGAGAAATTCGACGATCGGTTGCTTATTTTGTTGTATCAATTAAAACTCATTTGGACCATCGGGACATGGGTGATCGAGTTATTGTTGTGGATTATAACAAAGAAATAAATCGGGCCACTGGAATATTTACACCATCGGTTAACTGGGCCACCGTCCCCTGTGAAAAATATAAATAATATAATCGAGCCACCGAGATATTTCAACCACTAGGACACTGGATAACTGGGCCACCACCTGTATATTGAACATTATAATGAAGAATCCGATCAGACCATCGGACCACTGAGCAACCAAAACATCGAGCCACTGGGACACTCATCTTTTGAGGCTACGTTAGGTGTACACTTGGCCAATATTTGTTTTTGAGCATTGCACCTTCCAAATAATGAATTTAAACAATAGTCATAAGTAGGTTATGATGTATTTAAATGAAACTAAAGGAAACAAAATTTTATTTCTTCTATGGCTTTGGTTCTACCTTGAACTAGTGATGAATATAAAGAATAACTACACCACAAATTCAAGTTCTAAATAATATCTTTTTTGAGATTAGCTTTGGGGTTTCTCCATTCTCTTGACATTTCAAGTTCGTGACAAATACAAACCATAGGATGGAATTCATCATTAAATCATGTCATAAGCCCATTAAGGATAAACCAAAAGAATCGAACATAAAATCACTCAAATATGAAAAGAATGAAAAGACTAAAATAACTAAAAAAGGAAAGAAGTCGTCTTACCATGGAACCACCCCTTCAAATTAAGAAAAATAGGATCCAATGAGAGGTAAAAGCTAGTAATTTCAAAATTAAGGGGGGGGGGGTTATTTTGCTTAAAAATTAAGAGGGGTTGTTGAGGGATCAACAAATGGCGACAAACTGGGTGAACCACTTATCTATGTTATTAATATAATGGGGATTTAGTTTATTAAAAACCAAAAAATAAGTTTCAAAATATTCTTTAACATTCTTAGATATTGTGGGTCCCACATAAGACAAATTTAACAGTATAAATCCAAAAATGTCGAGTACTTAATATCTATTCTATATTTAAACAATGACTCCAAAATAGGAAATATTCAATTTGTACTATCTTCATATTGTTGAATAGACAAATGTACAACTCTAGAGTTTTATGCTAAGTAGATAGCTATATAAATGTAAAATATACCTCTTTTCCCGACATTGATTTGCTTCTTGTGAGTGTCCATAGCCCCGACGAGGATGTATCGGTACCATACAAGAATGGCCCTGCTTCTAGCGAGCATACATAGCCCTAGTAGTTTTACTTGTACTTCGCACACTTTGCAGTGTTTCCAACTCCCTTTTTAATTAATTACAGCCTTTAGATTTGATTTGTAAAAATTGAAAATGCAATTGGGTAAAGGAAGTGAGGTGGCACAAGAGATAATCTTACTTTTAAAAATAGATGTCATACTTTAAAAAAATTGACCCCAAAAGTTTCCCGTAAACCATCAATGTAGAAGATTACTTTAATGTGGTGGGATGATGGGTGGGATTCAAATGAAAGATAGATATATACTTTTTCCTCTACTTAAAGAGTACCATCACAATTTAAAATAAGTATTAGTGTTCTTCCATTGTCATTCATCAATGCCAAAGATCTAAAACCTAATGTAGATGTTTTTAGATAAAGAAACCCCATCTATAATAATAAAAAGTATAAATTACAATTATGTAGCCTCGAAAAATTCCCCCTTTATTCAAACTTAAAGTGATTAAGGAATCAAACAAAAATAACTAATAGAAAACAAAAACAAAAACATAATGTACACAACTTTTAAACTGATCCAAAGGACTATGAAAATTCAAACAACCAGAAGAAGAAAAAAGAAGATAAAATGTACATGACTTTTCCTAACCAAAATTAGGCTCAAAGCATACTAATATATCAAAGAAACATCTCCAAACCAAAATATGATATGTTCAGTTAATTAGACCTTTTATTGAGATAAAAATAAAATAAAAGACAATTTTGGAAAAGAAAAATGAAACCTGAACTAACCTTACAGTTATGACATTAATCTTATAAAAGTCTCATCAATCAGGTTACATCAAATTTTATTTCATTTTTCTTTCTTAAATAATTCTTGCTTCACAATCTTTGCAAAAGACTAATTGCACTGACAATTTCAAAACCATATCTGTCTAATGGTCAACTAATCATCAGAAGTCTTAAGATAGGATTGGAAAAGAAATGTTTAACCAATGTAGTTGTGGGGAACATGATTAATAATCAAGAGAGATGAAGGATAAGAAGAATCCCCCTTGAATGTATCTTGGTGATAGTTCATCTTTAGCTCAACATCTTCATAACTACATTATTTGAAAAGAAATAAACTGAGACAACAAAAAATAAATTTACTCTTAAAACTATTCTACGCTACATTGATTATCAAACACTATGTGAAATCATAGTGCCAATGTGGCAATCTAAGTAATTATGAGCTTGCAATCACATGATCATTGGAGATAAGAAACATACAGAAGAGAATTATTTTATGAAAGAGAGAAAGAATTAAAACATCTCTATTCAGCATGAGTAAGATGATTTCTTTCAAATTGACTAGGAAACTTTTCATATAAGAATTCTCTAGCCAAATTCCAATTCTATCATAATTTTCATATCTAGGAACGTGGAACTGCTGAAGAGAATTTATGGGAAGGAAACATACATGATGTGAGTTAGGAATGAAAGTGTTTAGAATACTACCTTGAATAAATGCCTTATTGTCAATAATGTCATTTGTTTATGAAGTAAGATAATAAGGATTTGACACAATCATTGGTAAGGACTGGATTGCCTTATTATCTTGGAATTGATGTTTCAAAAGATCAGGAGTCCGAGAAGAATAATGATACTCAAATTGTACAAAATCAAAATGATCCAACCATATAGGAAAAGTATCAATAATACCAGTGGTTTCAAACAGCTAGTCATGACAATATTAATGCCTTTCATATTTCACATACAAGACAATGCAAGAATCTAGAATAGACATATTTTTGCAAGTATCCACAGAAATGACATTTTCCCATTTCAAAGGTTGACATGGGAGATACTGAAATGACTCCAGGGCCACCTTATCATCATTTTCATTCCCAAAGCATGGATCATTGATAGTTGGGTTCTCATTAAAATTTGATTCTAAAGATAATACTCTCGAAGAATCAGGTATAACTATATCCACATCAGAATCATAAAACATATTAGGATATAAAAAATAATGGCTATTGGAAATCAAAGAATGAAAAGCTTCTCTACCAAGAATATCCTCAAAAGAAATATCCTCTCCCATATCATTATGAGTTATTAATGAATCATTCAAAATATTTGATTTAGGAGATATATTAACATCATCAACCTTATCAAAATCAATTCTACCTTCTCCTAAGCAAGATGTAAAATGTTTAACACCATGCATATCTACAATAACTTATTTTGCTAACTGAATAGTGTTTTCCTCGTGCTCTTTTAAGACATTGGAAATAAAATGATTATCTATACTAGGTTCATGTTCACACGCACTCAAAAACCATGGAAACACGTCATCAAAATTTTCAGAGTGTTAACGCTCTGTAAATTCCCAGAGGTTGTCAGAAGGAAGAAGAAATTTATCAGAGGTAACTTTATCCAACCACTTCGAAACTAGGATCTAGCCCTGCCAGTTTCAGAGAGGGATCTCT